>JAPYYT010000344.1:0-56207 GCA_030522565.1 Ceratosolen corneri
ATGAGCATAGAATTTTACTTCCTTGAGAAAGGGGTAGAGGGCAAGTCCAAGACGGTGGACCCGGCACCAAGCGTGGCGCGTTGCAGCTCACTTGGTTGCTGTGCTTGGCTGTAGAAGCTGTGGTCGCGAAATACAATTTGCGTGCACGAGAGAGATACGACGATCCCGGGGGGCCACGTAGGGGGGGTCGTGTCGGTACAAATTCAGACGCAAACAATAATGTACATTGCAAGAGTTAAATTGGCGTAAAAAACATGGCAATCATGAAATATGAGATATTTAAACATAATAATCATAAACAGATATTGTAGCGAAAATAACATACAAGATAAAAATGGTATTATATCGTGACGAATCGGGTTTCTATGGGAATCCCAAACACTAGTAATTATAGATATTTGCACTTGCTATACAAAATAAATTTTGCTCTCGTCATGCATTATTAGATAGTGTGCGTCACATTTAATAATTCGCTTCGTTTATTGTAAAGCGCACGCTGTCATCTCATAGTAATGAAATATTTTTTATTGATTATCCAAAGTATATCAAGACTCCAATGCACATTATGATATTCTCGCCAGTATTAACTTCAAAATTCAAATGTGTATTCAAAAGAATATTTGTAACACAGCCTAATATAAAATATAATGGAATCCATCCTCGGTTAACGATTTATAGCAATGTTTAATTATCGTATAAAATTACCAGTTATATTAATAAATGAAATCTTTGAAATATCGATCGAGCGCGTAAATTTAGTTTCGCGGTAAAGAATTTTCACAATTATTTTGGGTATTTGATTATTTATACTCACACACCTTGAAAGAAAGTTGGTAACACATAAACAACATAATGATTAAGGAACCAAAACAAAGTTACTATTAAAACCATCATCTCTAATTTAATAATGTATAATCATATGCGAACTGCAGTTAAATGCATACTAACAGCGTACTTATACATATTGAGCGAGATTCCGATGAAATCTCGATCATCTCTATATCATACCGTTTTGTTTGAATATTATTTGTGATTATTTTTTTTGTGATTGTCTTATTAACATAATTGCAATATATATCATGTACATCTTATCTTCGCTAATGACTTTGTAACGGATTTTACATTGGCATTATATTATATTATATTATATTATATATTACATTATATTATTATTATTTTATATTGGATTTTTCCCGGACAACACCGATTCGTATTTGAAAAGTGTAACAATACCGATTCATATTTGAAAAGTTTAAACAACTGCAACAACGCAACCACCACTAGGCCCCCACCCCTTTCGTGGGAAGTTGACATTATTTATCAAGGGCTCAATGACACCAGAAAATCACTTATCACCCAATTAACATAATTTCCCACTCTTGAAAGAAAGCCAAAATGATCAGCCCCTACTCAAGGAGCGGAGTGAAGAAATTAAAACTAAACAGCACGTGCACTGCGCCTCATACATCTCTCAAAGACATCAAAGTCTCTCTAAAATAGTTTCCACTAAAGTCGTCTTACGAACACAGAGTTTCTTAAGCAATAGTGATCGGCATCTTTGCATAGAAGCTTCTACTTGACACTGATACAAAGTCACTACGAGACCAAGAAGTTCTTCGTTGCGGCTTGGCACATGTTAATATGCTAATCTCCACCAAGGTCATAGCTCCCGATGTGCAAACCCAGAGTGCAAACCCAGATAAGCGAACGAAGCTCCAGGATCTGATGTCCGTTCAGTGCCCAGGAGGTGTCAGTAGGATCAGCGCACACCATAAGGCAAGCAGCGATCAATAAATATAACAACAAATGACAACCTACGCCCAGACGCAGACATTTTGGATATAAACAATATATTAAACTATAATCAACATCATACTGGGTATATAATTAATAATTATTCCAAACTCCGCGGCATTCAATTTATGTCTGAATATTGCGGTCGTGCGGAATACATAAAGCTAGATAGATACAACATTATGTTTTACTGTGTATACAACAGTGACAACATTTTAATAATTTTCTATATATTTTTTAATAATGACAGTTTTACAGCATTACTTTATTCCAGTGCGACTTCATTTCTTTCTACCCTGCCATCTCTCCCCTTTCACTGTCTGCCTCTCTCTCTCTCTCACACCACCTTGGGGAGAATACACATTCGGATTAGTTCCAGAACACATGTGCATATAAGTAAATTAAAAATCTCTAATCATCTTCAGAATTACTTTACCGAATATTTAAATATTAGCAATTAATTTAATATATTGAAATGGAAGTTTGCATGTGTGAAGTATATAATTTATAGAATAGAATATTGTAAAATATAAAATTATATATAGAATATATAGAAATTATGTTGTAGAATATTATAGAATAAAATAGTATAGAATTTTTTCATTTAAATTCTTATATCCAATTATTTTACATGATATTGAGATCTTTAGAAAGCACGCTTCAAATTTTTAAAATAATGAATAGTAAGAACATTCAGAGAATTAAATATTTCTATTTTTTTTAATTAAAAGCGATCTTCGACATTCAAATGATTACATTTCTTATCGCAGCTCTTTTCACTTATTTTATTAGTGCAGATTCGTTATTATAATTCTCTGAATAACAATTGAGTTGTAAAAAAAATTAGTATTAGTAGCATATAAAATTCATAAAATAATTTATCTAAAAACGATGCACCAGAAATATTTACACAAATTAAATGTAATAATTAGAGATCTTAAGCGAGTAATAATTTTAAGATCGACACCCTGGTCACTATGAAAGAAGAAAGACTATTTGCTTACTAATAGCAAATTAACGAAATTTTGAAAACGATAAAAATGACAACGGATTGTATATGTACGTACTTTGTATCATCATTACGACTTGTAATTGATAAGAATTTCTGCATTATAATGTGATAATAAACCGTAAATGTACATAAGTATCGTATCGCAATTGTAAATACTAAATTAATTAGTAAATTTAAAATTCAATGTTTGTCAAACAAATGCAGATATTTAGATATTTAAAAAATTATATATAGTTCCAAATTAGAATATCGCATATAATTAAAAATTGCCAAAATGAGATCAGCTACCCAATATATTGGTAGAACGATACTATTTGCTAATTTGTATCTAGAAGATATTGAGAAACGTTTTCGAAATCTAACGTCTGAAGATTTATACAAAATTTGTTTAATAATATAGAAATGTAAATGCATGTGAGTAGGAGAAATAAGGATCTGGCTGATTTTTTTTTATTAAATTTTACGTTCATTACGTTCAGTCATTTTCTATATTTTATTTTATGTCTATATTCTAATTATTCCAATATAATATATCTTTATTGGCTGCTATTATTTTCTTATTAAAGAAAACTTACAGAAATAATAATTTTCACGTAGATGTATTTATTGTTTGTTAATCTAGCAGGCCTTTTTTAGCTTACGGAAATAGTTGAAAAGATTCTTATTTATATTATATTATCTCTCTATTGATAGGATCAATAGAAGCTGAATTATGGGTAATGGAAGAATTTTCGAAATGTTTACTCCTTATTCTTTTTTCGTTTATTATGTATTATTTTATTTAGCTGAATTTGTAATTTAAATGAAGTAAAATTTCAGTTATTCATAACTGTATTTGAAATACTCGAAATTTTCTGATTTTCTAAACTCCAAATATATATATTAATTTAAATTTATAACTTTGTAATTATAAATTATTAAGTGTGCACGGAACATGATTTCTACTACTTCAGTTATAAAAATAATTAATAGGACAAAGTCCTAATAGATGATTTTAATCTTGACTTCATTATTTTGGTTCAAACTTTTAAGCAGAGTATTATTATCATAGTTTATTTTAAAAAAATTTTCCAAGCATTATATGTACAAAAATATATATATCATTATTATTGAATGTATCCTTCGATTATCTTGATGTATATTAACTCTTTGTTCGACAAATTGAAACAATTAAAAAAATTCATAGCAAACAAAATACTATGATTTAAAGATTAAAAAACTCGTCTTTTTTATTTTGCTATTTAACAAGAATTAATTGATTAATTGGTCTAAAATCTAAAAATAACTCTTGTTTGTTTGTATTTAAATAAATGAATAATATGTTTAAGTAGACAATATACATATTCTACAATCATTAAAAATTATAGCTTAAATTTGGCAGGCTCTTATAATAAATAAATACTATAATCTGATGAACAAAACTATAATAAAACGATGGTATTTTTAATAATAATATTAAATCTATAAATGTATATACAAAATATATAGTCACAACAGAATTTAAAACTCCATATTTTTAATATATGTAAGTATAAATTTAATTATGAATTTCTGCCGAAGATTGTTGTACAAATTTTTTTATCAAAATTTGTGATATTTTTGATATAACTGAAGGGTGGCAGAAGGCATCAATGACTGCTTCAGAAATGGAAGGATCTGAGGAATCGTTTGTTTCAACAATATTGTTTTTTAAATTGATATCATCGATCTTTGTTATATTGTTCTTTGTAATGAAGTCATTTATATTTTCAGAAGTTAAATCAGGAAGTTTTTTTATGTGATTAGCAAATTTTGTTTTTAAATGCTCCAAAAAGTCTGTAGTGCTTAAGTTTAATTTTTGTCGCTTTTGCGATGATTCTGTACTGTTTTCCAATTCTTGACATTCTTTAAGAGAATTTTCTACCTAAAAAAATTAACAATAATTAGATCAATTGCATAGATATAATAAATAGTTGTATTATTTCATAATTTTTTTTTTTTGTTAAGACATATTTTGTTTTATTAAATACAATATTATGAATATAGTAGATAATTATAAAAGATAACAATTAAATTAAGTGTTTTGAAATTATTGTCAAAGTTTATTAAAATGTTTGTTTTTAATTTATAATTCAATGTCATATTTAATTTGATTGCTTCGTACGTAGGCATATTAATTATATATAATTATATTTATAAATCAAATAAATTTGAATAAAAATTTGAAATAAAAAATAAATTCATTGTACCTTTTATTTTACAATATATTCAAAATTAATTTCTTGTATTGCAAGTATATTTTTGGTGACTTTAAATTTTTTTAAATTTTTGTCTGAAGCATTTATTACATTTTTATTTTATATATATTTTTACAATCAAATTAATTTTTCTTTTACATTTTTATATTCATACTGATTATTATTTGTCACAATTGTGCATCATATTATTTATTAATAAATGAATTAGAATTAATTAATAGAGGTAATAGATTTAGATGAATGAAATTCTATGAAATATTCAAATTTTTTTAATTTTATTCAATAATATGAGTAATTTTTCTATACTTACAAAATGTATACACTCTGAGAAATTGGATTCTAATTGATTCATTGTTTTGGGAATGTGATCGCCCATTGTATTCATCACTAGATGTATAAGAGTTTCTTGTAATCTAGTAGCGCAATCTTCTTTTACAGGTAACCACACATTCACACTCAAACTAGTATCTAAAGATTCTACATAATGCCACCATCCTTTTGGAACAAACAGTATATCTTTTGGTTCCAATATTACCATTTTTACACTACCCGACAAGTTGTTAATTGCTTCAATTTCTAATTCATTTGGAGTGAAAAAATTATATTTACTGTAAATTGTTGATTCTTCATAAGGAATGCGAGTAGGCTGCATATGATCGCTACATTCAGGGGAAAATAATAGCCATAATTTTCTGCAAATAAATATTATAACCATCTTTACAAAACTATTACCTCATATACATTATATTGATTTATTCAACAATTTAAGCATCATTTATATTACTTTTTATTATTTATTATTTGACCTAAGTAATTCACAATATATAAAATATACCTTCCATGTATCTGAGCAATCAAATTACATCCATAAGTATCTTGATGGCAATTAGTATGTGCTCCTTTACTGCCGATCCATATCGTTGAATCTGTTCCATCTAATTCTAATTTAAATTGTTGCCAATTAAAAGATTTTAAAATTTCAGGCTTCTCTTTAAACCATTGATTCATATGTTTATAATCAAAATAGTACCATTTAGATAAATCATTATTCGACTTAACATCATTTAAAAATTCTTTTATAGTCTTATATTCAATTGGTGTCTCAACTTCCCATTGTGGATTCTAAAAAAAATAACAATACAAAGTAAATTTAAATATTTGTAATTGCAATTGGTGTTAAGCTTTAATATTTACAATTGTTCTAATATTTTTTCCAACTCTGAATGGTAACTTTAGATCACCAGATTTATTAGCGAGCTCTTCTAAGCTCCAATTAAGCAATTTCCAATTATTAAATTCTTGTGCGTTACACAATATATTTTTAAGTACAATAGGCTGATTTAATTCACATGATTCATTTACTTTATACATCACTTCGTATAAAGTTGATAATTAACCTGCAATCATTATTCATAATATAATTTAACATACAAGTTCTCTGTAATTTCATATAAACCTTTTAAATAGCATTGCATGAAACTTCATAAAGCTGTATACCTAATAATTTTAAGTATATTTATTTTTGGAAAAGTATTAAATTCATCGATATGCATTTATTTAAAATTTCAATAATTTCATAACAATTATATTCAATAATTTTTCATTTACAAACCTATTTTTACACAATTAATCTTAAATTTAAATTTATAATAAATAATTTAAAAAGATATATATATATATATACATAAATGTGCGTATGTTTGTGTTTGAATTGTAAGAATCAAGTCAGTATGCATATTAAAAATTAACATCTAACAATTAGTTAAATAAAGAATCCTTAGTTTTATAATTAATCATGTTAGTTGTTTCTTCAATTAGTCAAGATTGTCGTTAATTTTAACAATAAAGTTACTTTTCTTTGTGATAACAATAAAATTCTGAATCCCTTTCAGTATTATGACAGTCGTAGCTAACCTACAAAAAGGTTCGTTCTATATTATATCAAAGAATACAATTATGCTTTTTTGTGAGCATCCTTTGAATTTTTTTGAAAATACATTTCAATTTATGAGAAACATTTTTTGTAAACATTAGTTTTTAATAAACTTAACATTTCTCATAAAATTTGAGAATATATATTAATTTATGATATATCATTAGTATAAATTTCAAATAAAGTGACACGCAAAAAGTTTTTTTAAATAGGAGTTGTACAGATACTTTTGAGCATAAAAATATGAAAAATTTATTGTTAGGATGTACTGATATAAAAACTGAACACAATATTTTAAAAGATTTTAATATATTTAAAGGTATTTTATAACTAAGATATAAATTTATTTAATCAATATTAATTGTTTACATTTCATTATTTTATCACAAAATTAATAGGCATTAAAAATTTTAAAAAAGCATTTAGTGAAAATAAAATAATATATTTAATACTATTTGAATTTTTAAATAATAGGCATCTTCAATTGATGGTCATTATTTGTTAAACACTGTGAAATTAATTTAATGCGTTGAAATAAAAAAATGGTTAGTCATTGATTTTAAGTTGTTAATATCAATATGAATTTTTAATTTTATAAATAAAAATAATATTTTTCAAATAAAAATTAAGTTTGCCTAAGGATCATTCTTTAATTCAAATTTTGGAACTTCAATTGATGAAAATTATTATATATGTGTTCCAGATACTATGAAAAACAAGAGTATACAATGTTGCTAAAATAATTACTTGTTTATATACTTTTTTTCTAAGGAAATGTACCTACTGTTCACCTTCTTCTTTTATTTATTATAAAAATGAATTGTTTAAAAATAATTTATTTCAATATATAATGCATATTTTTTAATATTATATCAGTAATAAGCTTATAATGTAAGCAAAAGGAGCAATAACACAAAAGTAAACAATAATGGCTGAATAGAAAGTTTATTTAATGTAATTTAATTATAAGGTTACCATATTTTATCGATTTGCCTATGCAGATTCACGTATCTGTGTAAAGTCCAAGATCAATGTATTTAAAATATGAATGTAGTAGGTGCAACAAATAAGAGTGTAGCTTTATGAAAAATTTGTTTTGTTTAATTCATTAAAAATGAAATTATCCTATGTGGAGAAAGTTCAATCTTTAGTACATAATTCAAGCGATAATACATCCGGATTTAAATAGCTAGTTAATTATTACTTGATACACATATTTTTATTTTTCTACTTTATAATCAATTATTATTATGATATTGATTTAATTTTTGTTCGATTTTCATAATGCATTTATATAACAAAATAAAATAGGTGAAAATATAAACCCATTTTCAGGAACTATGTAACAATTTGTTAATTTTTATACAATTTATATATTTATATATATACTTTTATATTTATATTATTATATTATATTTACACTTTAATTTATAGTTTTATTTTTTATGGTATCTGATACATGTTTATTCTTTTATAATTGTGCATGTCATTATTTTTTTATTTCAAAGGTAAATACTTTAAATTCAAATTCATTAAGTTTAATTATCAAATTCATTGAAATTGAACATTTTTTATTTTTTGTGTTATACATAATTATTTAATAAAAATCATGCCTTTACAAAGTGTAATATATTTTATTTACAGATTTATTTACAACTATTTATAAATCAAGTCTATAACATGAAATTTTTGTCACACATTAATTTAGAATGAATTTCTTTCATCAAATACGGTATTTTATCATTTTCTGATAGACTTTTCCATTTATTTAAATGTATTGGTATTACTTCGACAGATAAAGTCTTAAGAGTTTCTAAATACATTGAATGTTTGCCTATAAGAGTATTTGAATTTTGGAAATACCAATAATTTGGTACTTCGAATATAAGAACTCTAAAAAATACAGTATAAAAATATTTATCAATAAATGTAGAAAAATATAGAAAAATATATATAAAAAAACATACATTTTCGAATTGCGAGGGACCTCTAAATCCTCTATGTATTCTACATTTTTATCGTCAATGTTATTAATAGCAATAGGATATCCTCCATTTCTAAATATGGTTAAATATTCTATAAAAAGAATTTTAGTTTTATAAAATTATAAAATTATTGAGTCGTTTAAACGATAATATTTAATTTTGTTTTAACAAAAATAATATTCTTACCAATTTGATGATGTAGTTTTGTTTTAAGATTTTTCTTAATATATATAGGTCCACCTAAACCTTTCTCAAGATATGGAAATAATGCGAAATTATATTTTGTATGCCAAATAGTAAATTTTTTAATACACTTTTCCGTCGGTTCTGGTCCATTATAATTTGGTAGGGTCTTTAATTTTTGCCACAAGTTCACAAATTTACGACCAGCATTATTAAAGTAAAATTCCTCATAATTAAATATATTCTCCAATAGCGCTACATTATAATAATCCAAGACTGCATAATTTAAAGCATTATCCAGCATCTTTCTGGATTTACATATCTTTATTATTTCTTCAAAATTTTTTATCAACTGTTCCAAATACGTATCCCTACGGTTGTATTGAGCATATGCATTTAGTAACGATAATAATACAAATTCTTCTTTGAAACGTACTCCATTATTTTTATCTGTAAAATATTTTAAACAAGTGTAGTCTAGTAGATCTTGTTGCATATGTCTTACGTTAATAAAGGAATTTAAACATGTTGCTGCAGTTGTACAATTTTCATTACGTGACAGTATTACTTCGGCACATTTATCGAACAGTGTTTCATTATAAAATTCTAAATTTCTGTAAATAATAATCATCGCCATTATTTAATGGAATTTAAATATTATCTCTTAAAATTTATATACATACTTATTGTACTCTGTTGCATAAACCATATTATGTAATAAAAATAAAATATCATTAGTTTTTATTTGATGAATATTTTGGATTAAATACATTTGTACTTTATTTAAAATACTATGGTAGTTTTCTGGAAAATGTGGTACATAGCTCATGGCACTTATTAAATTCAAAATAGTATTGACTGATACATTTTGAAGATTACAGTTTTTTACTGCTTCTAAAGCCAAACTGAGTTTTTCTAAATCATTTTTATGATTCATAAAAGCACTAACTACGAAATCTAGATTATTTCTATCTAAATCCATTGAAATTTTTAAATTGAATTGTTGTAATAAATCTTTTTGCATAAATTGTCGAAGTACATTTGATTGTATTTTAGAATTTATGTCAGTTAATTCTTGATAATCCTTTGGAGTTAAATTTACTAACTGATTCTTTATAAATTTTAGAATAATTTCAAGAAGTTTTTGTATATATGGCATTTTGTAGTCGATCAATGTATGCAAGATATTTATAATTATTGGTATTTCTAATTTATGCCCATCTAGTTTTATTAAATTGAATATTATATTTACAATTGCATTTTTCTCTTCTTCTTTATAAGATTTTATTTTATTATGTAGTCTTGATAAAACTATTACTGTATTCAAAATATCTAAATCACTTATATCTTTATTAATTAACGTGTTACATGATGACGTTTGAATATTATTAGCAACAGCATTATTATAAAACCATTTTTTATTTTTGACCGAACAAAATGAAGAACGACTTAATTTAACTAAAAATTGAAAATAAAAATAATAAAAATTAATTTATATTAAGTAATTTAAATTGTACATGAATAAGATATAACCTGAAGAAATTGTAGCTTGATGAAAAATATCCGTAATAATTAATTGATGGAAATATGCTGAATTTTTTAAATATGTTGACAAACCAAAAAAGTTTTTTGTTAACATTGTCAAATTACAAGAAATTTGCAATAAAATCATTACTTTAAATAAACATTTTAAAGGTTAGGATACTAAAGTAATAATTAATATTATATTTTTCATTTATTCCATGAAATTAGTTACTCTATTAAATGTATTATTTACTTTTAAAGTAATTTTAATTTCTAAAATTTTAAGACAATAAATATTTATTAATTAATTAATTATATAAACTATAACCTCATTTTATGTTACAGATACTACAAATTTTTATTTGCTGCAAATAAAAATACCGCATGGAATAATACATTTTTTTCAACCATTATGACATAAATTCCAAATTAAAAGCAATTTAAAAAATGATATATTTAAAGTAATGATTCTTAATTATTATTCGTCATAATTAAATATTTTCCATAGTGAACAATAAATATTTATAAAATAATGGTAGATAAAATTTTTCTTATGTTCTTTCTAAGTTTATAATAAAAAGAATAATAAAATTTACAATAAAATTTACACGTTTAAAATTAAAAAAAATTTGTAAATTTATTATAAATTAATTATGTATTTTAAATTTTTATTGACAATGTACAGTTTTGCGTAATATACGTAAAAATGTATATTATATGTATAATAAAATTTTAAAGATACTTATAATGGAGAAAATTTAAGTTTACAATAGTTTAAAATTTTACAAATGCAAAATGTTCTTTTATTTAAATGATAAATAAATGGGATAGAAATAAAATCGCATAATTTTACAAAAATTAAATTTTTAAATTAAAGTTAGAGAACCAAATATGAAATCATAAAATTCAGTGCATATTATTATTTATTGAATTATTTTGTATTACTTATAAGTATTGTGCATTGAAAATATAAATTTTTTTTAACCGTTAAGAATTAAAATTTTTTTCTTATTTTCTTATATACGATAAAACTTAAAATTTTAATGTTCTACATTTACGGAATATATATGCTTATTATGCATAATATATAAATAATGAAATTTATATTTACAGTATGGTAATTAATATGAATATTATATTTTTCGTACATAATTACAAATTCACATTTTTTTTTAATGGGGAATATAATAATTAACATTTAATAATATATTATGAGTATTAGAATTATAATGTATATTTTGTAGAAGGGAAGAAAAAAAGAATAAATTCTCTTCACTGGGCCAAACTTTCAGTGAATTTTCGATTATTTCGATCATCTTGCATAATTTTCATTACGACTATCATTATACGATGTTAATAGATCGAATTTTTTTAAAATAACGAATTTAGATTCTTCACTAGTAAATAAATATTGCCGGAAAATCTTTGTATTACTGATTATTTCATTTCGCTTGAACTTTAAGAAAGTAAAAGTAAGAAATAATTTAATTATGTAATATATATGATAATATGTGGTAATGTAGGTATATTTATTTATATTTCGATTTACAATCGATGGATATCCACCTAAATTAAAATCATGAATAATGTAAACAAATGTCAATGTGTCATTCACTAAACAAACAATTTAATATTAAAAGCATTAAATATTTAAAATATGCTGCGATTCTTAAAAGAATTATCAGGTTATGTAGCACAAATGAAAGTAATACGAGACGTAAATGTGTAGATATATGCACATATTTAACATGTAATATTTGAAAGAAGAATAATGAAGAGCATGAATTGCCTTAAACTGAGTAGTTAAAGGAGTATTACAAATGACATGATAAAATCAACAATATTTTTTATTATGATCCAAGTCATTTTTATTATTCAGTTGCAGCATTTGTATTGAAATTCTTACGTAAACTAATGTGTTTATTTGTGGCAATAACAGTTATGGACAACATCGTATGAATTATATTTTATATTTTGACGAAAGCCATGAAAAAAATGATATTTTTATGTTATTAAAACAATATTTTAAAAAAAAGTAAAAAAATATTTTGAAAAAATGAAAAATTGTTTTTTTTTGTCATAAATGTAATATTTTGACAAACAACATAAAAAATGTGTAAATACCAATATGTAAATATGTAAAATTTGTTCATATAATTTTTTTCGCTGTATTGTTATTATGTATACTGAGAATGTTGACGAATTACTCCCACTCTACTTCCACTAATTTATAGTTTTGGTATACGTAAAGTATATAAAGTATCATCTTTAGAATAGATAATATAAAAATATCTATATTAATTAGCAGTTAGATTTTAATGCAAGTTTATAATTCGTTACTTAGCAGTAATTTTTAAGCAATTTTTAAGTGGTGATCTTTTAAGAAATATAAAAGTGGAGCTGCAGCAATAACTGCATTGGAAAAAAATTAGTTGCATGTTTTGATCGACATTTTAATTTTGTAATAATTATCAAAGGTTTATTTTGACAATTAATTATTAAGATAATTAGAATGAGTATAATAGTAGTCATTAGCTCAATCGAAGTAAGAGCGAAGTGACGAATTATCTTTTTTTACCTTTTAGATTTCGTCTCAAATTTATCTTTACAATTCGTTTTTAAAGTAAATTTTCCTACCATGTTACTGGCACTTTTATTTGAGCAATTTAGTCACATACACATACTAAATTTAATTCAGATCTGTTCGGTTAAATGAATTTTTTGTAATTTACAACTTTCATATTTCTCTTATAAATATATAATACACGTTTACATTAGTTCATAAAAACTTTGTAATTTATCGTATTATTTAAAATTTTAAATATAAAACAATAGTTTGAAAATTTATTATGTTAAAAGCAGCTTTATATTTAATAGCAATGTTTATTATTATATTTAGTTGTAACCTTTAATAAGAACTGAACGTTTGAATTTTAAATATGCCCTTTTCATTGTAGCTGAAGTGTCCTCATTTTGTTTGTGATAAAAATGAATTGGAAGTTATTTTAATCTTGACGTGTAAGCTTGATTTTATTTTATTTTTCGGTTTATCTTTTTAATGCCGTAAAATGTGAAAATAATATTTTGATAATATAATATTTTTGCTTAGGCAAACATATGTGGTAATTATTTCAAACAATTTCTTGAAATGGATAAATAATAGTAGAATATAATTTAATTTTATAAATAATTAATTATATTTTTACACGGTCGTCTCATAATTTTAATATTATATTTATATAATGGTGATATTTTTAGTAATTTTTTAATGTGGTAAGACATTAAAAATAAGTATGTAAGGGTAATCTACGTACACACTATACATATATGTAAATTATGCTGATAAAATAATTTGTTAATATCGGTTTATTATTTTAAAAATTTATATAAATTATTCTTGCGTATCTTGTGTATTCTTGTGTATTTTTAATACCTTTAAAGCAGTTATTATAAAAATATAGAAATATGCTGCAACGACCAAAGATAATTTGAAGGGATTGTTGTATGAAATGAGTAACACTTGGTAAAATTTAATAAAATTAAGATTTTACTCGTTCTGAGGCGCTATATTTTATATTCCACTTTTATTACTTTCCATTTACATGTAGGAAATACTTATTATATAGTATAATAATACATTCAAAGGCAGCTACTTTATCTTCATTTGAATCACTTCCGTTTCTATATTATATACTTATATTTTATTATATAGAATATATTATATATAATAGTATTTACTTGCACTAGTCATTAGATGTGATTTTAATGTAAATGACTTTCAAAATGTAATATTTCTATACAGGAAAACTATTTTATTTAATGAATTGGAATCATTGCATAGTTCCAGATTTCAAGAAATTGAGAACTGCAAATAAGAAATTTTAACAGTATTTGAAATACAATTTCATTAGCTGTGAAAAATTATATATAGCATTATATAAAAAAAATTTTAAATAAAATAAAATCTATAAATTCTTTTACTTTTTATTAAATTAATTGCAATTTATCGTGAGTATCTTTTAAAAGACTTGAAAATCAATATATTTTTATTTTTTTGTAACTCTAGGACGCAAAGAGTGCAAAGATGTAATACTTTAACAAGCGCAATAATAATTTCTTTGAAACCTTTAATAGGTTAAACAATGATTTTTATTTGTACGATATAATTTTATATATACAATATAATTAAATTAAAATAATATGATGTAAAATTGATTGTAAAATTTATATATATAGATAAATGATAACTACTCAGTATTTCCTTCGCAATGCATTCTATATATTTTTGGAATAAAATTTTTATAAGAGATCTAATTAGATAGATATCTAATTTTAGTTACCTAATTGTATGAAAAATAGGAAATAAAATTGCTTTATAATATTTTTTTATGTACAACATGCAAAAAATTCGATAAAGCTGAAATTATATATTTTATCTTTTATATTTTACGTTAATATATAATATATGCAGTGCTTTTTAACATTATTTTTATTATAGAAGCGATTTGGTAATGATGACCTTAGATGAATCTAAAGATCATAATTGTGTAAATATGTTAAAATATATTCATGTTAAGAATTTATAAACTTATATAATTCTTATAAGTTAAAATCCGTTTATATACTTGCATTTATTATATTTCTAAAATTTGTTTGATAAAATTAATTTTTGTTATGAAATAATATAAAATGTTTGAAAATACTTGTAGATGTTAAAAAAATATATAAAAGCTTTGTTTTATACGAGGCGTTCGGGAATTGAGTTTAAACTCTCCCCCAAGGTGGTGGTAGTGGTAGGGGGGGCGAGGCAAATAGTGGAAGGGGAGCGGTAGCAATGGATGTTATAAATAGTTTCAAGATGTTTTGTATGTAACTGTAAATTGCCTTTGTCGATCGCGTGTATAGAAAAATAATGTAGTCGCTCCTTATGAGTAGAGTGCTTCCGTGCAATTTTGGTTGTCAATCGTAAACTGATGAATGCCGCTTTACAGGAGGCTGTTGCCTCTTGAAGTCAAGAACTTTTCAATTCACGCGCCTTGTTGTAGGAATCGTGATTGATCTGGTGGTCTGCTGGCCCTGTAATGCGTAGTACATCAGCATAAGTAAATTCTACAGTAATACTTGCCAAGTATTGCGAATTCATGCAGGCTGGCGAATTGTGATACGAGGATCAATTGTAAGATGACTGTCGCATTGCTAACTCGATCTATTCCTTCATTGACCCAGGATGATTAATAGAAATGGGGGATCAGTTGTAAATTAATGGCCGCGAAGCTTGGAATTCGTCTTCTGCGATTTTTTTCGGCAAGAAGCCGAGTAACTATTTTATCTTTGAATGGTATCCGTGTGATGATTCGTCGGAAACTTTCGACGATGTGATAAGAAACTCTTTCAAGATCCACCGCCTTGTAGTTGATTGTAGAGATTACAGAGAATTTTGAAAATACTGAGAGTTCTAAGAGTTCTCTGCCTGCCATGGCTTGTGCCTCCTAGAATCTTTTTAGTTGTTGATTTTCAATGTTGACTGCCCTTTGACTTGCAATAAGACACGCGAAAAAAGCGGGTACATTGGAAATTGTAGTAATAGGCAATGAGTTGTAAACGTCGGTCATATCGTAACGGTAAGACGACACTCGGAGATTCTAGAAGACTAAGATTTTTGGGACACATCATGGGACGATCATAAACATACTAGATTTTCTAATGAATTTTCCAAACAATAACGTATATTTATACCGAGGAGACATTCGAGGCTTCCACGGAATCTCAAATATTAGGTAATCGAAATGTGTATTGAAAAGTATTAAGAAATAAATGTTTTCATTATTTTATAAAATAAAGTGAAAATATATGGTAGGTCATTTATTTTGTTTAAAGAAATTTTAGAAATTATAGTTTTAAAGTGCTTTTGAATTTTCTGATTATTAATTAGTGGGCGAATCTAGTATTGGATGTAAGTAAAGGTAAAAGTGCTTATTACGTAGGGCATTGTTGAAAGTATCTCATTCCTTTAAATTATATTTATTACTACAAATTGCAGATCAAAGCGAATAGCTGCGTCAACTTACTAGCAAATTATATGAAAACACATTTTTTTATTATCATAAGAAAATTAATGTATTATCTGTGAAAACTTTGATTAAATTATTCAGCGTGTAAAATTGAATATCTAATTAATTTTTAAGTAGCATAGTATTGTCAGTTTTAAGCCCGATAATACTCAAATCTTTATCCATGGCTTCTATACTTCTTCTCGTGAGCAGTTTAAGCGGAGCTCGTGGTGGCCCCATATACAAATTTGTTGTTAAACTCATAGCAATTTTCATTGTTTCAACCCATGTACCTATTATAAGTAGCATTTACATATAATTGATTACGAGGTGCAATGAAATGAAATGTTTGTAAATGAAGAAATTTACCGTAAGCAGTTATTGCACTATTAATTTTATTAATGTAACTCTGATGTTGTTGAGTGCTCTTTAAATTTCTATATCCTTTACCAAATTCCAATAATTCTAAAGCGGGTTCTGGTATGAAATTTACACTTGTCATTATAAATGAATCGAAGCCTGCAGCACAACCGCCAACCATTAGCTAAAGTATAAATAATATATTTTCATTATAATACATTTGAACGTTAATAAACAAAATATTAATATATATATATATATATAATTACCATGTCTCCAGCAAGAAATATTTTTAAATTGCCATTAGCTTTTCTTGCTTGTATACCGCGTTCCAAATCCGTTTTAATTCCAGAAAAAGTTGGTATTCTCTCGCCACCCAGTTTAAAAAGTTCTTGTACATTAACTGCATTCGCAATACATTTTCCAAGTCATATCTCTCAATGTAATCGTCAAATTTTTAAATTCTATACTTACTGTTTACCATTGAAGCTTTTGGGAAATCATAGTACAATAATGGGGTGTTTGGAGCAGATTCTCCAACAAGTTGTAAATAATCAATCAGGCCATTTGCAGTAGTAGGTTTGAAATATAATTCGGGCAAACACAAAATAGCATTAGCATCTAAGCTTTCGGCATGTTCAGCCTAAAGTGATTATAATAATATTAAATAATAAAATGTATCTCATTTTTCAATAGAAGAGACCTAATTCACGTTCTATGAATTACGAAAAAGTTCCGAATTAATTTCGAAAATAATATTCTTACGAGCTCTTTGACATCTTTTAAAGCTGCGCCACCAACTTGTACCATTAAATCCTGTTTAGTTTCTTTAACAGCAGCTGCCCAAGCTTCGGCCACTTTTTTTCTTTCATCGATGGTTAATGATGTGCCTTCTCCAGTTGTGCCATTAACTTATCACAATGAAGATATTATAAACATTATCACACACAATCAATTAGAGATTATAAACTTGTAGTGGCGAACTTATATTCAATCGGTAACTAAGAAACGGTCGCAGTACTTATAATTTGTGTGTTATTTTAAAAATTGAAAATGAATGTACTTAATGATATCGATTTGAGTGTAATAGAAAAATTTGCATAACTCTAATAAAGAATTTTAAAATGAATTTTAAGAGTCCAAGTCTAAGTCATTGGTGTTTATAAGTTATATCCAACATTAACAAAATTAATAGTAAATTTTAATAAAATATAAATTGCAATCAAATTTATTAAATTTATTATTGTTTTATTTTGCCGAAATTTTCCTAAACATACGTGAAGTGAAGGCGAGAGTGAGAGAGACATAGTTAAAAATGATAGCGCATAGAGTGTGTGTACATTTTGTTTTGCTTTCATTTTTATTATATAATGTTCTATAGCAAAATTGATCTCATTTGCTATGAAAATCTATAGAAGTCACAAGAATTACATGACACTATATCGCATATAGATAATACTTTGTGACATACGGAGTTGTAATCACATAATGATATAATAATTGTAATACTAATTGTTCAGTTTTGCACTAAAATATACGACTCTCCGAAGACAATTTTATGCAAAAAGAAATAAATTGCATTCTAATCACAGAAAATAATTCCATCATATTTATTTGCTGATGTAATTGTATTCGATCAATTTTAATAATTGATTTGTTTTTTTTTGGTAAAAACTAATTTAATTTTTTAATTAAAAATTAAATGTCTTTTCAGCAATTCATTATAATTTTAGACGAACATAAAGTATTATTCCGAAAAGTCTATTATCTTCGAAATATAATTCATTGCGATAACTTTAGTCGTTACACTATTTTTATAGACAAGAAAAATCTTTACACGTTCAATCTAAGCTTAATCTCTTTTGTACTATTATCCTTTTATTTTTCAATTTTCAAAGCAACCTATATAATTAATTGCAAAGTAAGTTTGACAGTTTCCGTACTGGGGTAGCAAGGTAATCTAGTTTTCAATTATTTATTAACCCTGGGAGATGAGTTCGACCACACTATGAAATACGTCGAGATTCTCGCATTGTAGTACGTTAAATTTGTTTCTGTATTTTATTTTATTATACATATATATATATATATGTGTAATTTTATTTATATTCGTCTCCGTCTGATTTTTTTATCATTTGTATAATATAAATTGAGCAATTACTTACTGCATCCTCTTCTTTTTTTATATAAATTTGATTTTTTATTTTGTGGCTCAAGCTATCTTGTTTATTTAATTTAGTATTTAAAAAAAATTTACGTAAAAAATTATATTTGTATAAAATATCAGCCTTGTCATTATTCAGAAAAACTGAACGAATATTATTATTTTTTTTTTCTTTTAATTAATTAGATATGAAATAATCTTTTTTGACATAAGAGGGTTATGCATCTGCACAAAAACACAGTGAATTATGTTTTTTATTTTATAAGATATGTGCAAATATCTGCGAGTAAGGACGAATATGTGAGTCAATATAAATTAGAATGATTTTTACGTATATATATATATCAACAAACTTATCTCTCTTTTAACATTCTCACCTATACAGATAGATATGCCTTTATAATATGTACAGAAATTAAAGTAAGAAAAGATTAATTAATTTTATTATGTAAATAAATACACGATGTTTCACTTTATGAGAACCACGACAATGATAAAAAAAAGTATTTTAACTGTTTTATTTTAATAAGATTCGATAAGTAGTCAAAGAAATATTGTTCGAGATTCCGTTTGACATACGAAACTCTCGTAATAAGATTTTATTGTTTAGAAATTCTTTATAATTTTTGTATATTATGATTGCTAAAATATGTAAATAAGGATCCTTGATCCTTATTTTTAAAATTACGCCTAGATTTAGTGTTTTGAATATGATTGTCATCGTTGCATTTCTCATAGCAAAACAAATTCCTTTTAATATTACCGTAAAAATTCGAGGAATCCATGTACATTAATCCCCCTTTTATTTATTCCAAACGCTCTTATGGAATGGTAATTTCAATTTTATATTGATTCTAATAAGTAATTTACCAACTACAATACAATAGACAATTAATGACCCAATGACTCTGGCTTCCCCGACTCCCGACCAGACATATCCAAAAATCACCCCCCCCCCCTCGGGAATAAGAGGGGCACTTCGCATAAATTAAACTGCGTGGATTATGCAGCTTCGGTTACTTCCAAACATATCTTACTTATTCTCAATCTCAGCGGTTAATATTCATTCTATTCAGCACTTGGCTTATTACAAGCGCGTTGTACATGGACTTCGATAATTATTATAATATTCATACCGTAAGTATGAATGATTTTTCGCGGCGTTTAGCTTATAACTGACCGTCACATTAATAACGGAAGTAACTTTAGTTGTTGCTATATTCGTTCGGAAATAACTCAATCTATTACTTAATACTACTTAATAGCATCAATGCGGTGTTCAACTTTTATAACTGATCACCGTAACAAAAATTTCAATCAATCAATGGTTACCAAACTTATCTCACATACTTCATTAAATATAAAGCTCTTATTTCTTTCTTTTCTTCAACTACCGCAACTAATTATAATTCATAATTAATTTCAAGACATTTAATTTACCACTGCTATCAAATCACACATTAAACTTTCTATTCAATCTAAATTCAATTAAATCCCAACATTACATATTCTTTATATTATTTACAATAAACAATAATAGCAGATGTCAAATATATAATCATGCTGTTATAGTGCATTGTAAATTTATGTATCTTTAATAAATTTAACATCAACTTCCTTGTAAGTATATAAAATATTGTAGACGATCACCAATTATAGCTGTAGTTAAAATTTAAATTGTGAAACAGTATTTGTATAAATGCGTTTTTAAAAAGCGGGAGATTAAATATTGAGCTGCCAAAGGTAATGCGTCTTAAAAAGGGATATTGCTTAGCGTTTTTTTTTTTTAGTTATTTTTATTATTAGCAAATTGCTTAGCAAGACTTGGCTGAATCAAGGTACGCGTATTGATCAAATAAAGATTGTTAACTGCCTAATCTCGTAGCAAAATTAAATCAAAGAATACAATACAAGCGAATCTGTTTGTGCGCGTGTGATATTTCACTCCTAATATGTGCATTTGGGATTTTATTTTTCATGCACTTTACTGGTGCATTACCAACTGGTTACATAACGAGAAACAAGCAAACAAGTATTAAATATTTTGTGTTCGTTATGGTAAATATTGTATGTTAAAAAATTAATTTTGTTAATTAAAATGTTATTGGTATGTTGTGTCAAAGTTCTTTTACAAATCCTTTCAATTTTAATTTTAAAAAATAATTAGTTGCTCCTAAATATTTATTTTATTTTAGGAATATTAATAAATTAAGAGTAATATGAAAATTGTTTGTCTAGCTACAAACATATTTCTGCAAAATAAGCCGATAAATTTGCCACATATATATATAATTAAAATTACCAATAGTTAATTTAATCAAATTTACGCAAATGAGACTCGTTTCAATTTAGGCAGACTGTACTTCAAATCTTTTGTCTTTAAAGTAATTTACAGATTTTATATATATACTACCGCGTGAAATTATTATTAATTAAATTATTACTCATATAAGTGCATACGAAATTTTACCATCCAATTAAATAATTAAAATTTTTTTTATTTATAAATTTTAAATTTTTTCTAGAAAAAATTTAATGGTACGTTGTTTATATTGTAATGTTTTAATTTCATTTTCTGGATAATTAATATTTTCAATTCATACAATAAGTAATTCATTTAATTTGATAATACTTTGTTTTTAATGACCAGTACAAAATGTAAAATGTACCGAGTATTTTAATAATTGACATTTACGAATATTATTATTATTAATCTTATGGTATTTTGGTATAAATAACGTGAAATGTATTTTAAATATTTTTATTTATAAGTAAATCAATATTTAAAACTTTAACAAATTATATTTATTATAAACTTACCTAATATTCCACCAATATTCTTGGATTTAAGATAATTGGCATAATTAGGAATTATAGATAAATTTAAGCTTTGACACCTAAAATTGAAATAACAAAACTTATTCGAATTATGGCATAAGCATTATAAATATAAAAATATAAACTCGAGCAACAAAGCATACGTACTTATCATCATTTAATGGAGTAAATACGGGCGCAATAAGTCCTTCGTAATTATAATGAATTTTCTGTAACTGATTAAATGAAAAATATCATTTATTTGCTATGTGATTCGTGCTATTTATTAAATAAATTACCGGCATTTTTAAAATGATTTTTCTTCAGTTTGTTGCATTAATCACGTAATGATTTGCTTGTCAGAGTAAGACTTTATATCCTTTACTCGATAGAATGTAGCGGTGCTCTAAGGAATAAACTAAACCACACGAATGTTACACTGCCCACTCATATTTCATCAACTGTTTCTCACAATTCTCAAATTACTCTGTAATCGAACGATGAATAAATGAAACATAACCTTATATTGAATATCGCAATCTATTTATTTCTATATCCGCAAGATTAAATAAGTAGGCTTAAATAATAAATAATTGTACAAGAGAATTTTAAATCGAGAGATGGTTGTTCACAATTTCTTTTACAGCCTTATTGCTCGTAATCATAAGATTATATATAATTTGTATATAATGTGTAACGAGTTTAAAACAGTATTGGATAAATGAACATACAAATTGTAAATATAGTATCACAATATAAATGCTTTCAATTGATAAGTGTAAGATTATTTTTGCTCAGCGTATTTATAATAAACAATTTCTACAGTTCTCTTGTATTAGGAGGAATAATGAAGAAAATACGTTCCCTATAAACGCATAATGTTCTTTAAAGCAAATATATTTAATAAATACATTTATTTTATCCTTTTCGCAAATTTATATCAATGTTAGAGCATTAATTTCATTTACATTACAGCTCAATAGAATTTAAGCTAAAGCTTAAAAATAATTTTAATTTATCGTACGATTCATATAAAAACATGAACGTTCATCGCATACATTTATTGAGATAAAATTAAAAAAAAAAACAGATCAATAACTTATCAATTTTTATTTTTAAACTTAAATATATTTGAAACGTTCGCGACTTTGGTATACAAATTTATTTATATTTTTGATTTAATTATTGAGAATATAAATGAATATTATTCATATTTAAACTGCATTGAAATGAAAATTAAGAAGGATAGTCATTTATGCATTATATTATCGTTTATTTTTTAAAAATTATAATTTTTTTAGTATAATATTTGTTTCTTTCAAATTTCGTACAATTTTATACATATTAGCAAATTGTTCAAACTTATTTGTTGCTATTCTAAAAATAAAGTTTGGATTTGACGTTTGCTTGAAACAATAAACCAAAACACAATACAAAGCTACGATTACAAAATCGAATTTAAAAATTATCCTTTATTTTACAGAAATAATGTACGAAATTTTGATTTACAAATCAATAGTATTGTTTCTTGCATTTTATATATTGAATTTACAAATATACAAACAATCACGCTTACTATTCCATTATATGAAGTATGTGAATATTGTTACCTTAAAAATCTATTTATAGTTATTAGCCATTAAGTTTTATCATCTAATTATTGATGTATAATACACATGGTTTTATGTATTTTAATATTTCACGTTTAATAGTCTTTATATATATATATATATATATATATATATATATATATATTTATATATATATAATGTAGGATAGTAAATGATGGCTTCTTAACCCGTTTTATAATTTTTTCCACATTTTAAAGTTGGGAAGCAGGCAGTGGAAAGGAAGAGCTAAATATCTTTTACATAAACATAGAAATAATTAATTTGAAAATGTTACGTAGTGGAATTTATTCGTAGCAATTGTATAAAGGAATTGACCATTGAGTCTGATTTCGATTTTAATTACTTTATAGACTAAATTATTAATTATTATTATTTGAATAGAATTTTGAAAATGGCAACAGCAACAAGCAACGTAAATTATTTGCTGTTAAACAATCACTCAAATCTATATATTATTTCTTTAGAAATACCCTTGCATTTATTGAATCTGCTTCATTAATTTCAAGTTATATAAGAATGCATATCTAATGCCTATTCTCAATATTATTTACCGATTTATCCCTTTCAAAACCAGTTGAGTATCTCGAGATCCGAGTATTAATAATGTATTACTTACTTGGTATATTCTTATTCATCCAAGAATTGTGATGTTTGACCTATTATATGATAAATCACCTCTTTATTTATAACAATAAACTATAGGTTGAAGATATTTATCCTTACTCTTACGTCGTGTGTTTTAACTTCCAGCTATCAATTGAGAATACTGCCGGTTATCGCTTCAGTGCCTGCATTTATGTTTTGAAAACTCGGTTTTTTAGAGTTGACAAAGACAGACATAGATCTTTGCCGTGAGAATCAAAGGTCGATATTATGTTTATCAGCTGCTTGTTGCGGAGTGTAGTCAAATATCGTTGTATTAGCCAATTTTCTGACTTGGGCTCGACGAGGGTTTTAGGGACACGGAAAGTAAGCTCTAAGGATTCAACTTTTGCGTTGACGACTTTTTCGGAATTTAGGGAATTTCGTACACACACACATATATATATATATATATATATATATTTGCTTATTGAAATAATAAAACATTGTTTAAAAAATTTGCATATAGTAAAGTAAATGTTTAGATATAAAATAAAAAAATATTTATTCCACAATATACATTACGAAATCTGAAGTAATTTTCAAATTTATAATACGTACAATTAAAATAGTTTATAGAATTATTAGATAATCGTAACCGTCAACTGGTAAAGTAGGTAGTAATTAACTACCCTGTTTATGAATCGATAAATTAGGCTCTTAATAATTTATATTTTATTGTAATTAAATCATTTAATGATTATATAATGTTATAAACATCATTAACGAGAGTTCAATAGATTACACATATTTGTTTATTATTATAATTTATACGATTATAATATAATAAAATGATATAATAAAATATAAAAGGTTATTTTTTCATTAAATTTTGGAAATAAAAAGTAATAATTTAATATATTTTCAACGATTCCGTTTTGCTTATTGATATTCCAAGTTCGGTTAAATTATATTGGCCATAATTTCCGCATTTTCTCGAGTAAGACATTTAAGTGGACTTCTCGAAGGTCCCATAAAACCTTCTGTCGTTAAACTCATAGCTATTTTTCATTGTTTCAACCCAAGTTCCTATCGAATTAAAATTTCGATTGTCTAGAAAAATGAGTACAAATTTCATTTGAATAAAATGACAATTTTTTATTTAAGCCGTAACAGCCGGGCCGTCGCTTGCGATATTGCACCGACGCATCGGCGCGTGGCTTCTTCGCTTTATGTTGACCCTTTTCAAAATATGCATCTTTGCTGGTATTAAAAAAAGTCATAAGCCAAGTTTGATAACTAGGCGTGGGTCCCTAGAAAATATTGTCCTTTTATCAAGCGGGTATTGCACGATCATATTGGCCGCCGTCTCGGGTGCAATTTGGGGAAAACCCGCGACCCTTTCGAATCACCGGCGGTGAAAAAATATACACGAAATATTGTTTGCGTGTGTATTCGTGGACTCTTGGGGAATATACCTGGCAATCATAAGCATAAGAAATATTCCAAACTGTTTATAAGCAAAAATATTATTTATGTAGAGGCCATTGAAATATTCTAAGGGAATCTCAGCCACTCTGCTTAAATTTAGTGCAATTAAATTATTATACATTTTATAATACATTTTAAATAAGAACATTATTACATTAAAATTATTCGATAATATAAATATGATATTGATGATCAATTGTAATTTCAGATTTATCGCTAGTTTCTTTATAAAGTAAATAATTAATATGAGTATTTTTTATGGAAATATTAGATTTATTATGTTTCATTGTTTATTATAGATTATTAATGATTGATTTGTTATACTTGTATTAATTATAACTTTATAATTTCTTTAAAAAGTTTAGAATAAAATATTGTTGTCCAATTAAATGTATTTGATTAGTTATTTGGATTTTGTATTGTTATAAAAACTTTAATTATTATAATTAATATTGTTTTAGAATTTTCAAACATTCAAATATATTTTATGTAATTTATGTTTTTAATAAATAATAAAATATATAAATTTAAGAAAAATTTAATTCTTTGCTTTATAATAAATACTTGACATTTTATATAATCCTTAATAAAAATTAATAAACAATAAATTTAATAGAGTTTATGAAAAATATTTTTTCATAAAAATAATAAACAATTACAAAATATAAAGATACGTATAAATTTTGTCAAATAACCATTATTTACATAAGAAATTTATTGTGTGAATAAATACGAACTAAATGTTTTTGAAATTTTAGTTATAGTAATGACTATTTTACGTATAAATTTCATTTTAATCAGTAAAATTGGCAAAGAAAAATTCAGAAAATTATAATTTAATGACATGTAGTATTTTTAAAGAAGATTCAATATGAATTCAATATAACAAGACAATATATTTAATCTATATTTTTAATACCATATAAATTTTTTAAAGACTTTATACATTTAACAAAATATTAATACAGAGTAAGAAATGATTTATTATTTTATGTATTAATTCATTAATTTTATTTCGTTGTTGATTTAAAAGAATTAATTATATAAGTAATGGTCATATACATTTATCAATAAAATGATTAATAAGCATCTGAATTGGCAGGCAAAAAATGTTGCAGATACTTAAAAAAATGCAATAAAATCTAAAGTTTTATAAAAATGCTCTTTATTTTTATTTACATGTAGATTTATCAACAGTGTTAATAATAATGTAATGATTATTGTAATAATTATAAGTAATCGTAATTTGTATTATCTAAGTGGACGCATGCTGTGGATTATACGTTTGTTACTTTAATATTTATTAGAAATAAATTTAATTTCTATTTTAAAAATGAACGAGCAGAAGCTACTTATGCAAAATTGATTTCAGCAAAATACGCTACGGTGTAATAGTTCCGTAGCGTATTAAAAGTGCAATTTCAATTATTAGTTCTACATTGTACTTGCGAGGAATACAAACTGTTATTTATCATTATTTTTATGTTATTGTTATTATTACTATTATTGTTGTTGTTGTTGTTGTTGTTGTTGTTGTTGTTGTTGTTGTTGCTGTTGTTGCTGTTGTAATTGTCATTATTGTTTATTATTAGTATATTTCTTATTAATATTATTTCATCTTAAAAATTTTGTAAATATGATTATAATAGGAATAATCACCAAGAAGTGGCAATTTTAGCTTTTATCGTAATATGAAAAAATCATCTGCATATCATGCTAAGATATATTTTTCAACTCTTAGATATTTGCTTTTATTTACTTTTTCATATTTATACTTTATTCTTTTGCACAGATTTATTGCGCCTTCTGTGTTCTATACTACTTGAATTACGATATTTTATTTGTATACTTATTTTTCGTTATGAAAGCGTAGGTGTTCCCGAGAGGAGAATATATTAGCGTCAAAAGTGAACAAAGTAGAAGATAGGTAGAGACAGCGAGAGAAAATATCCGTTTTAGGAAACCATAAATATATCTTAAAAGTTTCGTATTATATACAGATCACAGAACAAAGTATATATATACATATATATATATATATATATATATATATATCAATCTGTCGAT
The DNA here is from genome assembly GCA_030522565.1 of Ceratosolen corneri. Classification (NCBI taxonomy): domain Eukaryota; kingdom Metazoa; phylum Arthropoda; class Insecta; order Hymenoptera; family Agaonidae; genus Ceratosolen; species Ceratosolen corneri. The sequence goes on from JAPYYT010000344.1 coordinate 27,831, forward strand.
ATCAATACTGTGATTATAGATACGAATAACCGCAACGTAGTACAATTTCAGACGTACAACATAGACAGATAGAAAGACCATTTAAAAAATAAAAAGATTTTTACTTATATGTATAAATTTAATTTATTTCAAAGGATTTTCTTATGATACGACGAAAAAGTATAAATTAAAATATGGTTAACACTACGCGTGTAATTGCGTTATACTTCCACCTTTTTAACACACAATATTACATAGTAAAATTAATATCCAACTTTATTATTATGAAATTAAGAAAAAAAAAAAAGAAAAAAAATCGCTATTGTTAAGGGACTTTTATTTTCGCAGAAAAAAATAATTCATCATAAATAACTTTACGCTTCGTTATTTTGAAAAATAACATTTTTTGTATCATAGTTTATCCTCCTTCATGAATATTTACTTGCTTACAAACTCTTATACAAATTTAAATACGTAATTACGAATAAAATACAGTAAATCTAAAATAATTATACAGCTTTAAATTTAATACAATTGTTAAAAGAATTGTATAAAATAAATGCTCATGTCATTTATTATACGTTTTCAATTTTATTAGGCATACATGGGAAATGTATTGAACAATATTTAATACGATATAAAATATATTCCATAATTATATCTACAGAGATTTATTAATGATAAAATTTTTAATTCTACGTCACACATAATAATCAGCTGATATAAAAAAATAATCATCAATTCACCTTACAATATTAATTGGATTTTTATAAATAAAAAATATAAAAAATGCTCAATTCAAATTAACGAAGGCTCCTCGATTGTATTAATTATTGCAATTGAAATCTCTGCATGCAATAAGCCTGTGTGCTAAATTATATTAAACATTGTAACGATTGCGTTTCAAATTGTACGCATTCTTGGACAATAAAACTTCATAAAATTTCTCTATAAACTGTCGTAATAGATGTAACATTATGGTTGCTCTCAAATAAGCCCGGCCAGCCAGCTGTACATTTGAAAAGTTTCTAGAAATGTGTAACAAACAATTTAATTGTTATAAATTTAATTAATTTATACTCTTATTGTTGCTTTAATTTATACACTATGACTACATTGTTTGTTATATGCTTGATATATGACTGGCTTGTCCTTTATTCTGAGACATAAATCATCGAGTACTTTTAAATTTGATACATTCGAAGTAAATATGTGTTTGAATCTTTTTTATTGTATCTTCTGAATTTATATATAAAAATAAAAACTTTGTACTATATTTCTAATAATTGAATTGTTTTAATGGCCATTGTAATTCTTAAGTTTATACTTATGACAACCAAATGAAAACTTGCAAGAGAAAGCCAACGTTATTTTGGAAACGAATTGAATAATTTAATTGTCAAAATATTTTTTCATCCCATAAATTGTTAAATACGTTGATACAATTATTATTTATAAGTTTATTTTAAAATAATTAATCAATGTTTAGATTATTATTTTAATTTAAACAGATTTTAATGTTAACATGAAAGAATAAAATTAGCCACATCTTTTCCTATTGTGGAATAGATATTGCTGACGAAATAAATAAAAATTTTATTCAATTTCAGTAATATTATATTTCAAAAAATGTAAAAAACAATTTAAAATTACAAGTTTCAATTATGTTTTAACATTTTTAACTAGATATAATATTTTATTAAATGTTTTTAATATAATGTAATTTCATTGTTAGCCTTTAAATTAAAGAATTTAATTAAAATTAATAACTTATTCTTTTAAATCAATTGCTTAGTTTTATAAAATTTTATCAACATACGTGAACATTGGAAACATTTGAACAATTTTAAAAGTTTATTTATTAGAATATTTAGTGATTTATTTGCTTTTTGATATTAAAATTACGTTTTCTGTTGAAATTTTAACAGTAAATCATGACATATTATATGATAAAAATTCATTTAAATTAGAGAATTAAAAATAGTTCTATTTGGCTAATATTATTCATGAATCTATACATGTTACATAAACAATGCAAAATGTTTATAAAAACTTTATTGTTAAATAATAGTTTATAATATGGCTTAGTTTAAAATATTATACATGAATTATTTTTAATAATTTTAATTATTAATATTTATTTGTAAAATTACCGTCTAAGAATTAATTAAACGTTTAAAGATGCTGAAAAAGTTCATTAAACATATTTTTTATAATCATTATAATCAATGAATTTTAAACAATTACATTTGCTTGTGTCAAGTTTCAATTACACGAGCATATATATATATATATATATATATATATATGTATGGGAGAACGCATGCATTCATCCGTGTACACATGCACATGTAATGCAAATGAAATAAATTAAAAAATTATTGGCAGAGCTAAAGATTTTATAATTAAAACTCGAAGATTTTTTACACAAGAGGTATTTTTGTAATTAATTGTAAGATAATTTGTATTGTAAGATTATTCATATAATTCATACATTTATAATAATATTTTTATATTTTATATTCAACCCTAACATATATAGACATTATAAATTGGTTATCAGTACTAATTCAGAAGATACCATAAAAGAAGAACAAAACGTGAAATTTTCTTTATTTTGTTAATAATATACGCTACATTGTATATGTGATGTGTTTATTTTTCTTTATGCTAATTTTTCGGTTACTAATGTTTGCATGCGTGTTGTATATATAATATAATACAAATAACAAAAGTCATTTATGCGTATATAAATTATGTATACATATATATATATATATATACATATACATATATATATATATATTTATATATATGTATATATATATGTATATATATGTATATATGTATGCATGTATATATATATATTTATGTATATGTATATGTATATATATATGTACACACATATATATATATATATATATATATATACGTATATATATATATATGTATATATATATGATTACAATTATTTTATCATTTTTAGCGTGATAGGAAGAGGATGGGGCATGAATTTATAATGTAATACTGCTCACGGTTCCTTGAAAGAACAATTGGTTGTCTCAATTTTTTTTTTACTTTTTCAATTTTGAGTAGTTTATTCCATTTGTCATCTCTTATGAATATGGTCCCGAATGTTTAAAAAGTAGTCATAAATTACGTACTTTGTTTATAAGACGCAATGATCGTAGAAGCAGTGTGTCACCTACAGATTAATATTAATTCTTGTCGATATGCATACGCTTTTTTTGAGGAAGATAATAGGATATTTATAATTTTTAATCTCGAACACGAAATATTTATTCTACATATTTCATTTTATTTGAGCAAAATAATTAATAAATGTTCGGTTATATAAAAGTGTAATAATAACATTAAAATATTTTAAAAATTGACGAAATTTAAAAACATTAAAGTAGATGATATTTTGTCGTTTCGGAAATTATTGTATGTTTAATTTGCAATGGAAGAAAGTTTTTTTTTTTTCATAAAAAATAATTTAAAATTTGTTGACATTAATTTAAGTTGGCTTATAATTCTTAATAATAAAATCAATACTATAGATTCGTGAGCTTGAAAATTTAAAGATTCCAGTGAGGCTCGAAGCTCCCATCCAAATGTCACGTAAACATTATTATTGTTAATTGAGTTTCAGTTTTAAGAGACTGAAAGTTCGTGTTCGAAATTCTATCTTTATATAATACAGAGGAAATAATTGCTAAACTTTAAATTTTATATATTTAATATTGTAAGTTTGCTACGTTGTAATTCTTTATTATATCTCAAAGAATTCATTGCTCTATGCATAATCGATGTCCATCTCGAGTCGAGATCGTAAAGAATTACAGAGCTAATTGCGCGTCGATCCATCGATCGTAACAGGTACACAATGTAGATAAAGTTAATTGTTTAAACATATTACTTTGCGAACGAAAATCAATGGGAAAGCAATAGAAAACATTTGCCTTTTTTACTTGTCTTCGTCAATCTTTTTGATGTAATATAATTACTCATACTTTATAAAATTTTGTTAAAATTTGGAAATAAAAAATCACGAATGCATAGAAATACATTAGATATGCAAGCTTTATGATATTATTTAATTTTCATATGTCCAAAACTTTACTGGTCCTTTTCACTTGTAAATTGTATAAGAGATATTGTATACTAATTGACAAAGACAAGTAATTTTTTATGCAAATTCATCCACGTATGTAACGGAATTCATTCATTATTTGCTGAATTATTTTTTTTTTGAATTGAATTCTTTTATTTTATTAATGTCTCAATCATCATTATGAGTAATATTTATGTTTATTCGATTAAAGTAGCTTTTGAATAGAACAACGTTTTCTGAAATAATTTATTCTGTATTTCAGTTAATTTTAACTTATTTATTATTAACAAAAAAAAAAAAAAAAAAAAAAAAGAAAGAAAAGAAATTGGAATAAAATATTGTCTTGAAAATTTTCGTAAATTTCCCAATTAACGCAACACTAGAATAATAATTATTGGCAAAAGTACAGGTGATTCATAAACACAAAAGAATTATTTGACGAGGAATTAAAGTGAATGATAATAACTTACTTATTTATTGTTTATTCGTTGTAGAAAAATAAAAGTCTTTAGGCGCGAGGCAAGAAAATGGTGATTATTGCTTTTCTTAATAATTTTCTGCCTCGCGCGGTTTTTCTGTACTTGATCGTCCGAGATAAAATGTTATTGAATAACGTTTGAAAGTAGTTTTTAGCGATCTTCAAGTGTGAGATCGACGAATCGATGACGCTGACATTGACTTGGAAGTGTACGCAATTGGCACTCGATGAGTTTTTTTTCTATTATAATTTCTTTGCACACATGTATATGTGCACATGTACATTTGTTTCGTGACTGAAAGTTCATAAGTCTAGTACACCGTTCAAGTTTCAAGTTTATATTGGTATTTTTAAACGATTATTTATTCTCTTTAATTTTATAAGCCTATTGTGCATAATTATTTTAACATCGCACTAAGAGACCGAAGAACATTATTTCGGCGAATTGCTATAGCTCAGGGGGTATCTGTGCATAACAAATAGCGCTATTGAAGACCCCATTAGAAGAAACTGTTTTAAGCCACAAGGCGAATGCTTGATAAATAGAGCCTCTATTATCGTGGATTAATTGAAAGAAAACTTTATACGATACAAATATATCTGTATATATATATATATGCTAATGGCGTCTTTTAGATTGGGCAACACTCTTTACATGTTTTTAAATTTTAAAGCGCAAAACAATTTATTTCAAAGCATATATATATATATATACATATATATATATATATATATGGTTTTTGTGCAACTAATCGTTAGAATAATATTTGTTTACAATAACGAACTTCTATGAATTCGTCACATTGAACATGACAATTTGCACTGTTTAAAACTCATATTAAATTTGAATATTATTTTCAAGTTCATTCAATTTTTTAAAATTTTTTTTTTCTTTAAATTCTTTCAATTTTCTGTTTTTTTTTTTTTTTTTTTTTTTTTTTTCCAAACTAGTTGACAGTATTATAAGTAATTAGATGCAATAAAAATTTTCATATGCATATTCGCATTTCAATAAGATAGAAATTGTTTATGGTTTTAAGAAGCATTCGCCTTGGCCATGTTTCATATAATGATAATTTGAGAGAAAACTGGCGCACAATACCTGAAAATATTGCGCACCATTGCGTTTCTCGCTTAATTCTCGTCGAATAATTTTATTAACAGATCGGATGAAAGACGTAAACATCGGAATTTTAAATCAAAGTCATACGAACTTACTATGGTATTTTACACTTTAAGTGGCCTCGAGAAAGCCGTAAGAAAACTAATATGTATTATGTACATACGCAGTACATCATTGTCAATATTTTGTTTACTCAGCTTAAATACAAGTAGCGTAATTTAGAGTAGGCATTTCATATTTATGAATGTTTGCTTTAATTTAATGAGATGTTAAGTATCTCAGTACGTGGCATTTTAACTGCGTTTACTTTATATTTTCTTTGTAATCGTAAGCCTTTTTTATTGGTAAATATATACATGAAAAATTTAATCGTATGTATTCTCAGTGTATACACAAATGTGCTTGTGTGACGTGAAAGTTTAAAAATTAATAACGACTAGGGACTCGTTATGAACTCATTTATGAATGAAAATTCGAAACTTTCGCGTGGAAATTAATACAAGAGCTCGATTTATTTGTACTCTCTTGTAATGCTATTTTTTAAAATACGCGTCTCTGCAGAAATTTAATAAATAATGAGCTTTCAATAAAAAAGCGATAGCTCGTAAAGATAAATTTATAATAAAAAAAAATAACGAGTAATTTGATGTATGTTCTAATAAAAAAACACGTGTGTCGTGCATTCCGTGAACTTATTATTGTCAGAAAAAAACAAGTAAAAAAGCAAAGAAAATAACGATTGAAATAGATAAAGCATGCGTATATAGCTCTCTATGTTTTACGAAGCACTGTTTCTCAATATTTTGAAATATAATTAACCGATCATCAATTGTTATCAATTAAAACTTCATATACTAATAACCATCTTCATTTGTTTTTATTTACTTGTTAGGAGTATAAAAAAAGAAAATCACAATTCGTTCCTTTTCGAGAAAGAAAGAATATCAATGTGTCCACAATTTGATTGAAATTGGGGCGACGTGCGAGTTTTTGACCATTATGATATTTTTTTTAAACCATATTAGTTCCTCTTAGATAAGAACATCGAGGAGAGCGACGTCGCCCCCGACTGCCACTATGACTTCCAAGCGCAAAATTTCCTCAACGACATCTTCTTTAGCTGCATCGCGGCGTTCTTAAGATCCGACTCTCTCGCCTCTTCTCCGTCCGAGTGAACCTCTCTTCTTCTACCCGTTAATAAGAGCCGACTGCGCACGCTACGCGATGTGGGATCCGAGAGCGCTTCCGCGACCGGCACTTTTTCCTTGCTCGATCCGGGCAAAGAGACCGATCTGCCCACGGAAAATCCCTTACTCAGCTTATCAAGCGTTGCTGGCAGAAGCTGCCTCTTAGGCATTGCCTGCTCGCGCTCCTTCACGATAAATCGGCCCAACGATTTCCAAAACGCCTGAGTATTGTAGACGTTCTCATTGTCGCCAAGTATTCGGAACAGGAATTTTCCACTCCCCACATTTCTCGTCCCGCCCCACTCGAGTCCCTCCACTAGCACGAACTTTATCGGATCTTCGGTGTAACGAGCTTTGACCAGCGCCCGAGCTAGCACATCCTGGGCCGTGCTCGTCACTGGCACCCGAAGAATCGCGTACGGGATTAGGGGTGAGACGTTATAGACGCACACGAGAAAGGTGTCGGCTTCCTCCCAGATATCTCGATTGCTGCCATTTCCATTGAGCTTGGCACGACCGGAGGTGCTTCTGATGGACGCCAGCCAAGCGCGACTGCTCGGATCATTGCCAATGCGCTTCAGAAGGAAACGGCCGTGGCCTTTCCACTCGTCTTGGGCTTCCAGTGGGCGTTCCATTGGATCGAGGACTCGTCGGGTCGGGAGCTCTTCGCGATCTCGTTTGTCCCAACCCTTGGACACCTCCTCGATGAGAATATACTCGTCCGCGTGATCCGCTGGTATATTGGCTTTCTGAAGGGCCTGGAGCATAACTTCCTGGGTGGTGCTCTCTTGGGTGACCTTGAGGATGGTGTAGGGCTCGTCGTCGACCACATGATCGACCATGAGGAAAAACATTCGCCTCTTCAAGGTTATGCCACCTAGGCCCGCGTCCACTGTGGTGAGCTTCTCCGACTCCTTGCTGGATGATAAGCGCTTAGAGGACTCCTTGTGATCGCGGCAGCAAGTATTATAATCGAGGCTCTCTTCCTCCATTCGCGAGTAGATGAAGAGAGTGGAGAGGGCGAGCGCCTTGTTTTTCATCGAACGCAAGCGGACGTGTCGATAACCGGGTCGCAGAGATTTCAAGGGCAAGACACGTTGGGCTATTGGATGATGAGAGCTAGCATCAATGATCCCGAAGCGCAGGAAAGCAAGGTCTTTGAACATTACTTGGAAGCAGAATTTTTCATTCCAAATGGGATTCAAGGCGTTGCCTTGAATGATTTTGGTTTTGTGCTTGGCACAGTCTATTGGTATACCGACTAGTTCTACTTCGACGTAAGTGCTGGTTAATAAATTGGAAGGTGATACGTATTGACCAGAGACGATCGAGAGAGTGAGATGAACCGAATGAAGACCGTCAAATTCTTTATCCCATGGATTGAAGCGCCTAGAAAGGAAAAGCCAATGCTTTAATGATCTTTAAATTTATTAACGTCGATCTTAAGCCAATAAATTAAAATACAGCCATAAAATAAAATACAGCCAATAGTTAAAATACAGAAATTTTTGTTATTATAAACGATTGTCTTTACAATCAATCAATTGTTATGTATATATATATATATATATATATATATATATATATATATATTATAATACAACGAGAATAATTTCTCACGCCAACTTGTTCGTTTAAAGTGCGTTCGTTATTGCACGAGATGAGCAAATTATTGTATTCTCATTATATTCCTAATAAGTTTAATTCAAGTTTTGCAACGGCAATAGTTGGTAATATTATCGTTAAAAAACACTCAATAAATATTAAAATTTTCATATAAAGCTTAATCCATGTGGCTTAACCCACCTATACATCATGTGCTTCTTGTCCCACATAACCGAGGGCTTGCGCACGAAACCACATTGTCCGTTTTGCTCGAACATCGCTGCATTGAGGTGCGAGGCCGCGTCATCCGTTTGATAATTAAGTGCGACCATTTGAATTCCGAAGGCCCAAAATATTAATGGATTGAAGTTGGACGAGTCTATTCTCATGCCGGCTGGATATGTTCTGATTAGTTGGGTCTCCGCGTGCGTTAAAACTCCCAAGGGTTGCTTCCTACAGATTTTCTTGGCTGCATTCTCGTTCAACGAAGACGTTTGAAAGCAAGCTGGCATACCTCTCTGCGATCTAAATAAACAATTGTAAAATCGAGTTTACGATACTTTTTACGGAAAAGGTGCACTTGCGATAAAATCGAATCGTATCTCGCGGGCTTTCTTAACTCGCCACTCCTTTCTCGCAAACAAGATTCAAGCGAATAAGTTCAATCGCCGTAAGTCCGAATTCTTCGTTCTTTTACGTTTAAAATTTTCTATTATCAATACGATGCGTAATCATCAGGCAATAATTTATTACCAACGCGCGAAAACTTTAAAACTGTCTTTCTATTAAAAGGAACAATTAAATCGATAAAATTCATTTGTAACGTTCAAAACTAAAGTCAATAATAATGACTTGGGTGTATTACCACGATCTTTCTACGTGAGCAGCAGTAGCGTTGAAAAAAAAACTAATCGAATCGCACTCTTATTTGGTGAAGAGATTTGGTCTCGCTCGAATGTACAATTGGACGAGCCTGATTGTACATCAATTAAGCCGAATATGCGAGAAGTGGAAGTAAGAGCGCGTTTAGCACTGACCTGAAGGGATTCTCGACAGTGCTGCCACCACTGGCAATCGACGTGGAGGTCGATAAGCTCTGGGGCGAACCAGTGGAGGAGCCGGCCATACCACTGGTACCGATTCCGGCGATACTGTGACGTTGCACTTGGGCGGTATGAGGCTGATGTCGGGATTTGCTGGTATTTGTTGGGCCGGCTGTTGTGTTTAGGCCACGGAATTTGATTGCCTGGAGGTAAATAACGAGGTCCGAGAGTTCTTTGGCTATTTGACTGCTTTGCTTAAGGGCTTTGTCATCCACTGTGGGGTCGTTTTTCAAGCGAGTATGAGAGACTTGACTGTTGCCCAGGTAACGATCATAACTTGAGATCGAGTTATCTGAAAAGTTTATTCGTGGCTCTTGATTGTGCCCAATTGAGCTTATGGCATCTATAAATTAATTGTTCTGTTTGATAAAGCAGGCGTTGGTGTTGGTTATGTGTAGTGCTCTAGTTGTGTACATATTGTATGTGAAGGTGTACAGGTGTGCTGCTTGGCTTTCAAGAATATTTGTCTAATTCGTAAATTTGCATCTCTAGATACTTTAATACTCCACGAGGTGCTTGAAAATTACTTATTTTATTATGTATTATTATTAGTATTATCAAATGAGGTTATAACTGCGTATTGTTCTTCGTGTATTGTGTTTATTTATTTATTTTATTATTTGCTATTAATTGAATTGCCAATACAGTAGTAAGTTCAATTGCATAGTTATTTCATTGCGTGTAATATATATTTTATTTCTTAACAGGCTTTTAACTCTTTATTTTCAAATTATTACCAATTTATTTCAACGTTTGTATGATATTTCTGATATGTTAATATTTATTTACAAGGTAGTTAAATTTATTAGTACTGATTAATTTTATTAGTCCACTCTTTAATTTGTCTTAAAATTCTATTCGGTGTCTCTTGAATTGAATAATAATATAATATTAATTAATTATGACATTATTACCGACTTGTACGAACATTTCCTTTTATATAATTATTTATATTTGGCTTCGTAATAAATGAAAAATCTATGAAGATTTTTTAACAAATAAAAATTATCATTTCTATTAATAAATAAATCTTTAAATGAGCATTAGTAATTAGTATTAATTAATTAAATATTTATTTTTTATTAAATATTATATTATTACATTTCACGTTTAAGATGTGACATGGAATTTGACAATAGTATTCGATTGAAACTAAATTTATATTATCTTAACTAATGTAACTTTATTAATGTAACGTTAGTTAACCAGTTATTTTACGTAAGCACTTTTGGCGATTTTATTTATCGTTTGAAGAATGTCGGCAAAATATCGCCTATTATTAATAACACAAATAAGCAATTGAAGATTTTTACGTGACAATAATTAAGCATAGTTCGGTTTGTTTATTTGCAGATAATAATAAAAATAAGTTACTTTTCATAGATTGAATAAATGTATTTATAAAATATTAAACGTAGTAGCTTAATGTCTTATTAATAGCATGTAATATCGATGTATTCTGTACACGTTTCAATATTAAAAATCCACGTTGTTGTTGTTGTTGTTGTTGTTGTTGTTGTTGTTTTAGTAAAGAAAGTGTCACTTTCATGTCAATGTCGATAAATATAAATGAATAAAACATATTGTGGGTAAAGTAAAATACAGTAGACGATGATTTCCATTAAATTAAGCTCAAAACTCGATTCTGAAGTTAAAAATGGAGAGAGCCGCTCAAGACAATTAATTTTAATTTACCATCGACATTATAGTCTTCGTCGTCATCCTCGTCGTCGTCTTCGTCCTCGCTGTAATATTCGACGACGGATGTGTTGCTAATATCAGTTCGCATTTGCTTCATTGAGGAGGCCCGTTCGGATATAAGCATTTTGCCGCGGTGCGCTGGCATTGGGAGAGGCACCAGAGGTCCTGTGGGATCGACCACGAGCTTTTTATTTTTAACCAGAATACGATACCGTAATTGGGACGGTGAAGGCAGTTGTGGATCGTCAAAATCCGATTCGAACAAAAAATTCGTTATTAGCTTCTCGCCGAAGACCGCCTGCAAGATTAAGATTTTCTGCTGAAGTAATTGTCAATTGTTTAATTTCTTTGGAGTTTATTTTATTATGAATTTTATTATTAGGTTTTCCCTTTTGAATTCATGCCTTGATTACTATTCGATACTATAACATATGCAAGCAATTGTATAAGCATTATTGTTCTTAATAATAAAATTAAATGACGTATTTGTCATTTGCCTGGAAAGATTCGTAAGCACGATTATATTTTATTTAATAAATTACAGAATCATTGCATTACTAATTCAAAAGAAGTAAATATTATTCAAGCCCATGATAACTGCCTTGTGACAAATCTTAATGGCGATATTTTTATTATCGTTTAATAATATCGACGAAATCTACAAAATTATCTAAGCTAAAGAAATGTTCTGAAGCTAGCTTTATTAGTAGATTTATATGCACAGTTAGTCGATTCGTTTAGTTGAAATTGTATTTCAGGATAATGCAATGAGTGAAAAATATTTTTAAAGATATTATTTGTGCAAAATTCTTTTATTTCCGTAAAAAAAAAAAAAAAAGAAGAGAAAAAAAACCATATATGTATGCATTAAAGATTTTTTTTTTAACTTAATCGAATCAATACACCCAGCCATTATAATTATATAAGCTATAAATTTGCTTAATTAAAAAAAATCCAACGTAATGTTTAATAGATTATTGAGAATATTTGTATAATAAGCATTGAAGATAGGGGAATACGCCGGTGCAATTATGTTTTCTCTGATAGCAATTGCAGTTATTCAAGTGGTAACGATAAGGATTCTTAAATTAATGCCATGTACATTCAAACATAGTTTACAGATACGCAGAGAGAGAGAGAGAGAGAGAGAGAGAGTGATAAGGAGCGTGGGTCGGGGGGGGGGGATTTGAAAGCGTATTATTATTTATATTATTTATTATTATTTATATTAATATTAAAGCGTATTATTATTCATATTACCTGAAAGATCTGAGCCATTCGTGCTTGTTGACTCAGTGAGCAGTGATTTTCTATTGACAGTATGACTGGATAGGGTGAACTTAGGAAAGCGCTTCTGTCAATCGCTTCCACGACAGATCGAAAAGGAATTTTCGTCGTGAAAGTATGTCCATGATAAATTAAAGGATATCCATCATCGCCGTCCCAGCAATCCAATTCTACGCATCGGCAGCCGGTCAGTAAAACCTGTCACATACGATATAACAATTGACGGAATAGAGGTGGCACCTTTATGAATGTAACGAATGCATTTCACTTTAAATTAAAATTGACTCTTTGCCGCTCTCAGTACCCTCCAATGAATACTTTACATGCTACAAAATGGTTAATCACGGCATTATTAATCAATAATAACAATATTGATGATTAATCGATCAAACGGTTTAGTTTAATTATATATTATATAAGGTTTTTGCATCGTAATATTATCTTAATGAAAGCCAAGTTTTCTCTTTCGTACACCATCGCCTCAATTTATTAATCCCTAAAAATTGCGTACTAATGAAGCTGAAAACTTTCTCCGGGACACGTAATATTTTGTTTATTATTTATTACTTTATAATTTATCATAGTCATTCTCATCCTTATTCTATCTATTCGAGGAATTCCTTATATGCAGACGATCTTTTAGAATAACTATAGTGAAATATAACCATATAAAACATGTATATATGTATATGTAAATCGGAAGCGCGTAGGGACGTAAAGTTTGATTAATTTTGTTTATCATAGGACCAATAAGACTTGTTTAAAATTGTCTGCCATCTAGGCAGCTTATTTGCGCATCAAAGGGGAGTGGAGCTAACTCGGGCGGCGCAATATCGCGAAGCTCGGAGAAGATGTCGCGTAAGGAAGTACGTGGAGCCGGGGTGTTGGGTGCTCGTAAAGTGGGTGGGTTAATGGTCATGTGTGTGTGGTCGAGTTACCTGGGAGTAGAGCTGCACAGAGGACTCGCCTTTGAGCTGGTGACCTGTCAGGTAGGTGTTGTGAGAGCTGGCTATGTAGTATTGGGACATGGGCTGCTTCATTTCGCACTCGTCAGGTAAGGCGTATTCATTGGGGAAGGCGTAATTGTCCTTGTCCATCATGTAGCGGGCGAAGCCCTCAAAAGACAAACACCATTGTGTGCGTAGCACCGGATCTGGCTCGTGCCTCTGCGAAATGACAGCAAACATAGTCCAATGTGGATGTGCGTGCCACGGAGAGAGAGAGAGGAGGAGATGCGAGGAAAACAGATTGGCAGTGATAGAGAATGAGAGAGAAAGGGAGAGGAGGCGGGCATACGAGCACGAAGAAGGAGGACAATTATTGCGTATAAAGTGGAGAGAGTTGGGATCGTCGGTTGATTTATGGCGAATATGTTTATTAACAGCTATTTCATTACTTATGAGAGACGATAATTTAAAGAACTATTTCAAGTACTTTTTTTTATAAAGGTCTGTCTGTGTTGTTTTAAGCAATTTAATTCGATAAATAATACTTTTCGTGGGAATAAAAATTATTCGTTCGACTTATTATGAAAATAATGTCACCTTCGATAATTTTATAAGTGAAAGTATAAAACATAACAAATTAATTGAGAAAGTAAGCTAGCAAAAAATGTACATTTGTGCATTCCTATGCAATAATTTGTTCGTACATTGGTATTTATTAAAAATTTTAATACTTTAGAAGTTTAATATAAATCGTGCCTTTATGCTTTTAAAAATATGAAACTGCCTGCATATACTTTTAAGACTTGCTTTAAAGTTAATTAAATTGAAAATAAAATTAAAAAAAACTTCAAATAAATAAGAATCATTACATTTTCCATATGCGATACAACCGAGGAATTCAAAAAAAAAAACACAGCCGCACATTAAAGTTTGTAATTTTTATAATTTATTTTTTACATTAAATAAATTATCGCGTAATATTACAATGAGAAATATAATACGAGCAAATATTCAATATTTCAAAAACACGAGAAGCAACTCGTATTCTTACTTTACTCGATGGCTTAAAATTCGGCGCAAATAATTCCATTTCATTAATGAATAGACGCCAAAGAGCGTATTTTATTCATTAGAAGTATTATTTAAGCATATAAAGGAGATTTTTACTTTTCATCGAGGCTAACTGCACAATTACTCCATTTATTTTCTTTTGATCTAAGAGTACATAATATTAATGCTCGTTTGACGCAGCTCAGACGACTCGTAAATTTTTATTATCCTCGAATTGTTTGTCCGTGAATAGGTTACTTTTAGAGCATTAGAGCAACGAGAGAAAAGACTTTCAGTGAATAAATGATGATAAACGTCTAGTTAAAAAAAAATAATAAAGATAAGAGGTAAATAGAGGGTTGAAGCAAAGAAGGAAACAATAAGTATGAAAGGCGATGACTCGGTGGTTGAACATGTACTTGGGAGAAGTAATATATAAAAAAAAAAAAAAAAAATATATATATGTATATATATATATATGTGTGTACGATCTTTCAGCACATTTTTGTTTTGACTTTTTCTCAGAAATAAACAAGTTTGACCTCCATTGACACAGATTGGCCGAATTGTAGGAGAAAGGCCAAGCAAAAAGAGTATACAATTGCTCGTTGAGTAATGATACGGAATTTTTTATTTTTATTGTTGTTAAACTTATAAAAGTTTAATAAATATTGTATTATATATGTGTATTTCAAATTCACCAATAGACTCAATATTATCACTGTGGTCATTTTTAATACTGCCGGGATGAGATTTTGAAAATGTGCTTTTACAATAAAACTAATTTTTATACTGAAATTCACGAGAAAATAATTTACATTTCCAAGAGCTTATAATTAATCGATATACTTAATCAATCATTATACCATATGCGTCCAAATGGACTTAAATAAGATAAAAAATACATTAATCATTGAATTTTATTCGCCAATACTCATAATAATCAAAGGAGATGTGCGTTCTGATAAAAAAAAATCACATTCACAATGAAAGCGATTGAAATTTATATACATTTATATAAAGTAAAAATTACTACATACTACGTTAATTTATTTATTTTAAAGTGTCTAATCATTTATACATCTTTAAAAATACTCGATATATCTAACATTAATTACTCTAATATTAAAAAATTAATTACATTTTAATTAATTACGGATGTATCGAACGTGTTACACTATAAATGTAATATTATTGTATGTGAATTTTTAAAATATTTTTATTGCAACAGAATTGTACTTTTAACAACGTGTTTATATATAATTCTAAATAAGCAGAGATGAAAAAACAATATAAACGACTAAAAAATAAAATATCGAACGTAATAATTTCCGTATGCATTACAAATTTCAGCGAATACTAAAAATTATATTGCCTACCACATGTCAATAAAACATAGTTATAAAACAATAAACTTTTGAGTATAACTCGATGTTTCGTTATTTTTTTTAAAACGCAATTCTACAAATACTGCATGCGTGACATTACAATTGCAACAATTTCCGATCGCATGATCCTTAATAATTAATAAGAGACTTACCTTAATAAGACTCTTGATTTCATCCTCGGCAAGCTTCTCTTGCTGACGCGACTCAAGAAATTTGGTGAATGTGGCGAGTGTTATGACTTGTGACTTCGATGTGTCCACCCCCGAGCAATTGTTCACAATGCTGGCCGATGCTATGGCGTCGAACACTTGCTTCTTGTCTAAGTTGCTGCTGGTTCTGTACTCGTGACAGTCGATGGAGTTATTGCGTGTCAATAGACCTGCCAATATAAATGACGCTCTTCTCAATGGAGTAAGGCATGGGTTTATAGCTCACTTGATTTCCCGAATCACGAAATCCGTTGATAAGAGTACGAGATATTCTTTGCCCCTTTCGTCAATTGATCTATTATCATTGGCCGACTTTTTCTCCCCTTAAACTATCAATCTTTGCTCCAAATCGAAACTTAAAATTTACCTAAATCATCCATATTTCCATGCTTTTTTTAAATCTTGCTGCTCTTTGTACTCGATTATGTTAATTTTCAATTAATTTGCCAAATTTATTAAATGACTGTGCTCCAATGATAATCAGTTAAAAGTACTAATCACTCGTTCAAGTGATTGCAGGTACATGAATTATCAAGGAATAAGTCATTCTGAATCAAAACCCAACACTCTTCGATTTATTTATCACGCTACTCCAACGCACTTTATCATCACCAAATCACTCCTCGTCCCCTGTGCTTATTTAATTTTCAATAGCCGACAATATTAATATTGTTAATTGAACAATTGAATAGAAGACAGATAGAACTATAGAATTCTAATGTATTTTTTATTACACTAATACGATAAGTATATTTATTCGTTATTTAATTCTATAAAATACAAGCCTTTTTTGTAAGAAAAGTGTCCTTTTTACTATAAAATATATGGACCTGAATATTAAAAAGTTATTAACCTTTTTGGCATTGTTTTTTTAAATCTTTGCTCATGATGTCATTATCAATCGAAGGTAATTGAGTAAAATATCATTATGAGCGCATGAATGTAGCTTATTACAATATTGTTTAAATCCAAAAGGAATTCAATTGCATCTGCCTGCAATTGAAGCAGTCAATGAACTTTAACGGTGTTTCAATTTACATTTCCGCTGCTGCTTTTATATTGCAGTTTTCTTACCAGATGCTCAAGGTCTGATACATGTTCGAGAACTCATTTTAAAATAATATTTCACAACCGGATATTTTAAAAGAAATATGATGGGCAATATGTGTTCCTTTATAGTGCAATTATAGAAAAAATATTGCGTATTTGTCCAAGCTATATTTTTCATTTCAAATTCAAGTAGAGATTTTTCGAAAAAACTACCAAATTGAATTTACCTATTAGAAATTGAGCAAAAAACCATTAAAGTCAATCGCCAATTTCTACAGATTATATACACCTTTTTATTAACATTGTGATTATTATTTGATTTGATTTGATATGGGATATATTTGATAAAATTAGGTATTTTGTAGCTCAAGTTGAGAGAAGTAAAGTGCGCTTTATCGGTGTTGTGTTGTACTATCGGTGAAATAAATGTCTAGAGATGCAAAATAATCTCGAGTGCCGTAAGTTACAACGTTGTTTAAGCGACTACGCAATTCGCCGAAATGTATTCGCGTTGGAATATATCTCTCCACCAATAAAGCACAGACAAAAGTCTCGTGAAATTCAATACCTCAGAGTAGAATAGAGATGATTCATTTGACAGATACCGTTGGATTAAATAAATCATTTACTATCAGCAGAACCGGAGGGAGATTATGCTTCACGAAAATGCAGGACTTTGATATTGCGAAAGAAAACTCTAAGCTTTTTAGAATTCTTTTAATCTTTTCCACCTTTTTCTCTTCTCTCCAATTTTAACGCTTTAAGGCTACCCCTTTAACTCGATGATTCGCACTTTAAATCTTGGAAGGAAGGTCAAGTCTTCGAATCATCATAAGGTGCATTGTATAAACAATGCTATAATCGAATTTGGTTGTAGTTGGCCAATAAGCCAAAAAAAGTGTGAAAGCTATTTGAAGATATTTACAGTACTTTATCCCTCGTCACACCGTTTATCATTAGTGTTTATCATCAGTTGGCTACGGGGGATCGCGCTTAAAAGCTAAATAAACCTTTCCCTCCTATCATCTATTAAATGCTTGAAATATCTCGATCGAATTGCACTTTCTTCCTTTTGTCTTTTGTAATTGGGCTAAATTGAATTGAGGCCGGGGGGAGTGGGAGAGAATCGTTAGTTACTCGTCGCAAAATGGCGTTTCTTACCGATTCGTTGTGGCGTCGCGTCGCTCGTCTGCCTCAGGACAGATGGCCGTACGTTGAAGTCACGCAGCGATCCATCACTCTGACTCCTACACGTGATGGCCAACTGGCCAAAAAGGTCCCTCAGGTCTTTCCTTGCCCTCAGGCTAAACGACCTGAAGAGCGCGACAAATTCAACGAAGTTCAGCTGCGTCTCGTACATAATGGAAGTCGCCCGCGCCTTAACTTGCCAAGTCGCCTCGATTCCTCCAGATAAGCCAAGGCCACCGCCACTTCCTCCTCCACTAATGTTCGAGCCATTTTTTTCCTTATCTCTGGCAACACATAATAGGCTACTCCCGACGACTTATAAATTTCTGTATCACGCAAGCGGATAGGTTGAAATTTCTTCTCTACTTTATTTTTCCCTCATTTTTCCGTGCCAAGTTTAATAATGATTGGAGTTGGTCGCTGACGAAGCTTAAAAGTACTTGGATACGAGAATGTTTTGCGCGCTCCGCGTCGCTTTAATTAATGTATTGTTATTATACCAAAGTCGTGAAATTTGGATGATCACGCATCAGCGACAATTTTTCAAGTGTTTTGTTTAGTGTGCTCGTAAATCCCGAAATTGGTATATTATCGTGGAGCGAGTCGACTACTTTTTCGTTTCATATCAAATTAATTTGCCGACCTTTTCTCAATATTTCCCCGCAATGTAACATTAATTTCCCGAATACTTAATTTGAGAAGCCATTCGTCGCATCTCGTGTACTTTCAGTCGCGGTAGTCGCGGCCCGTCAATAACCTTACACGGCACATTAGCATACATTGTAACGCGACAACGAGCGACAATATTACAGCGAGTTATGCTCCCCGTGTAAATAAACTGGGCGATACAATTTTTCACGCGGGTGGAGTTTGAGCGGCAGACACGGGGGTAAGCCGTAATAAACAGAAAACTATAAAGATTCAGAGGAGTAAGCAGGTGCTGCTGCTCACTTGGTAATGCAGGAGAAGGGGCGAGAAGCTTATGAATGGGAATGAAAATGAGATGCGATTGTTGAAGATGCGAATGAGGAGTGAGATAGGTGGACAAGTAGTACCTTTGAAGGCTGGTGTACGGCAGATTCACGACTCGCTCGAGTGATCCTGGCGGGCTGCGTGGAGGCATGCGATCTCGGGCCATGCGTGGCGAGGTCGGCATAATTTTTGTCAAGGACTCCCTGCTGCCCTGAATGTGACGGAGGGGCGTAGCCGAGAGGCCGCCGTCCGACGATGAGATCTCGTATTGTTTGAGGCTGAGGTCCTGTGGGGCACGTGGCAAGCACAATATCTCATAAACCGACCGCGATATTTATATCCACGCTGCCTCTCTCTCTCTCTCTATCGCTTTACCGACTCATACTCTGCCACTTTGACTCACCAAAGTTACCATTGCCCCCCCCGTGCATCCCCCGTAGTGTAGTGAGTGCTGGATTTTAATGAGGATTCCAGTGGGCCGTAGCTCGTTGAAAAAGCGAGAAGGGCAATTGCTTTCGCGCATTCGTATAGAATGTAATTGAGTGTGATTTCACTGAAATTCTTTGTAGCCAAGTGGT
Source organism: Ceratosolen corneri (assembly GCA_030522565.1). Classification (NCBI taxonomy): domain Eukaryota; kingdom Metazoa; phylum Arthropoda; class Insecta; order Hymenoptera; family Agaonidae; genus Ceratosolen; species Ceratosolen corneri. The sequence goes on from JAPYYT010000344.1 coordinate 47,793, forward strand.
GTGGCCCAACTCTGGGGGGGGGGGGATTTGGAGGGGAGCAATGACAATTGAGCGGCGGGATTATTGGCGAGGAATTGTCGGTGCGAGAAGGTGAGAAGGCCCGGGCTGCCAATTACCTTGGTGAGGGCGTGAATATTTCCAATGGACTTGGTCTTCTTGCTCTTGGCGTTTCGTTTGCGCATCGCGTTGCTGCTGGTCGGCGAGAGGGTGCCGATGCTCTCCGTCATCGACCAGTCCCTCCCACCGAAGACTCGAATCGCGTCGGCTGTCGTCGGCTCCGTGCAACGCTCCTCGAAGTAGAGCTGCAGGTATTTCCCTTTCAACCAGCGGGAGCGACGGTCGGTCAGGTGCTGCTGACGCTTCAGGCCCCGGAGGATCCAGCAGAGGCCCATGTACCAGATTCTAGAGGTAACAACGAGTTTAGGGAATTTGATTCTTCCGATTCTATACTTTTTTCTTTCTCTTTGATTAAACTTCTTCGATTAAATTTACATTTCACATTGGCAATCTAGAATTAGCGCTATTTACTAGATATTCTGTGGACTTTTCAGCCTTTACGGGAGCAACATTTTTGCCAACATCTGCTAAATTCTGATAAATCCCGTTCACATCGTTTCGCTTCTATTGCCGCTATTTGATTCGGCTTTTCGTTTAAGAATTTCAATTTGTTATTTTAAAAAAGCCTCGCGATCGAAATCGAGCGTTTGATCGTGTTAAAAAGTGAAATTTCGATTACGCTTCGTCAGTCAATTTTTATTTACGCTTTATTCCTCATTGCTATATTAATTAATGAGTCAACAGATGCTGATTACTCTCGTGTAAGTTTAGGCTTTATTGGGTTAAATTATTATCATAATGTTTTAATTTTGTGAGTGCTAGTTGAAAAAATTGTGAATATTTTGAAAATTTTCGTTACACTGCCATTTATCTGTATGTCTATAATAATTGAAAATGGAATTATGATTTTAAATATAAGTTGACGATTTGAGGCCAGGTATGCTTAAATCGATGATTTATCTGCGTTAAATAATATTATTTCTCGTTTCGGAATATACCAGTGAACTAATATTGGATTTATTAAATTTTATTATACGGAGACATGGAATAGGCTTGTAAGATAAAAAAAAAAAAGGTTAAACAATCAAAAATATAATCTCATACATACACACATATGTATATGATAATTTAATTAATATTACACTTGATTGTTTAATTTGTATTATTAATTTTAAGATGTATTTTATAGTATTATAATTTTCGTTCGTTTAAATATACAAAATATATTCGATTAAAATGGGCAATGCAGATGATAATTTTAACAAACTTGGCACTTTCAGTTGCACGCGAAGAGGAAATATTTTGTGACTGATTAAAGGGTAAATAGTGCCTCATTACACTCGAAAATATATTACATATGCTAAACGGTAGCAGTGGGTCGGTTTTGTCAATGAAAAGTTCAATTTTTGAATTAATCAACCGTAGCAACAAGTTCTCGGGCATCCTATAAACCAACATTTCTTCCCCATTTGTTACATTTTAATATTTATTGTATTCACGTATTAAAAGTAAAATGACTTCAATTCATTTTAAAATTGTAATACCGCATTTTTTAAAATCCGCTTTATCTTACAGAGGCTTCAATATATTCAATATATTCGATATTTTGTTAATTTTGAAAAATGTTCGAAATTTATTTGAATCGTGCATTTGCAATTGGAAAAAAAAAAATTTTCACAGCTTATTTTCACGATTCAAGGCACATCATCTTACTTATCGTTTAAAGTAGCTTTTACATTATATCAAATCCTATTATTGTCCGAATGGGGCCGAGTCCATTCCGACAATTCACTTTAATTCTCATACAGTGCGCGGCCATTATCTCTATTATCCTTGCATTGTTCACGTGCCAACAAAGTTGCCCAACAATTGACGTCCTAAACGCTTCTAAAGTCGCAAGGGCACGTGAAATAATTGCCCAATCTTTAGGATCTTTAGGATATTTTAAGCACAGATGACGTGCGTTTCAGCTCCATCTCAGCTCGAGGAGTAATTGAAACGTAGGAGCGGCTTCAAAGACATTTGAGCATAAAAGTGAACGTACTTGCTTAATGCGGGAGGGCAGAGCAGGAAAACGAGTCGGTTGTCCGAGATATTCGAGCCGTACATGAGGCCGATGCAGGAGTCCGAGCCAGGCAAGCCGTACCTCTTGCAGATTGCCCGCAAGTCGTGGTCTCTGTCTCGGTCGCAGCATCCGATCATCACTTCCTTCACGCACGATAGATCCAGGTGGCCCTCCTCGAGGCTGACCGAGGCGCAATCGGCCGGCTGGGCCGAGTACCGCGTGACGAGGCCACTCGGTGTGCCGTCCTCCAGGTTCACCGACAGATTGTACTCGGCGACGCTCGGCCCCGGCCCCGTGAGCCCCGTTTTCAGGGAGCTCCAGCTCGGCTTCTCCCAGAGGAAGATGCCGCAGGCTCGATCCACTCGCGCGTAGACGAGTGCGGTTCGCGAGGTGCCGCCCTCGCATTCCCAGTGCACGAGTGTCGTCCCATGATGTAGCAACTGAAATAATTGAATAAACTGAATAAAGTTACGCGCTGTCTTTGATTGGCCTCGGATCGAGAAAGAGTTGCTCGCACCTTCCTCGACCGGCCGCAAACTTCCTACCCTAGTGACTTCATCTTCACCTTCATCTGCTCAAGTTTGCTTAACTTTGCTTAACTGTCCAATGAACTGACTTTCAGATAATTCATTACTTTCGTTCCTTGTCAGCTCGAGCACGTCGTTTATCGATTTCGTTTCCATTAATCTTAAAGGGAATTTTAATATTTGTATGCTTTAATATCGATGGAATGATGGCGCAATAATAATTCAACGTAGCTGTTCTATGATTTGATAATAAGTAACAATGCGTTCGAGCTCTATAATATTTCAATGCCCATTTCCAAATCATACGAGAACAAAAAGAGCGAATGATTATTAACGCATTATTATTTCATAAATATTATTTTACTGTCTTTTAATAAATTTGACGCTTTTCTATTGTCGGCCACCACCGAGTGAGTACAAAGGCACTAAACTAATTGCTCATTAAATTAAACTAATTCCACTTATAATACACACGGGATTTCATCGAATAATTCATCGAATGGGCTTTTATTATTTTCTTTGATCGAGATGTTGTATGCCATGAATTTTTACTGCATAATACGCCCGATAAAGTATACCATAAGAGCATTCAACGTCATGGGCACGAAGCTGTTCATACAAATGGTCAGATTTATGAAAGAATAATTTTTATAAATTATTCTCTACGAATGTGCATCAGCTTAGCCTTTAATTCTTGTTTGAGGATTTTTAGTAAAAAATAGCATTAGAGTAATGCAGTATATAATATTTTACTCGTAATGTACACCGGCTGATACGCGATTCTTCTTCCTTCTTCTGCATTAACAAATGAAATGTGAAACAAGGATTCACGATTATTGAAAATATCATTCGGTTTGAATTTAGTATTACATTATTAAAAATTATACTTCGTTGCGGATATTAACGCGAAGCAACATATATATATATAAGCTAATTATTTTTAAAAAGGGCTTCAATAATATACTGCCACGTTATTCGTAGGCAATTTCTGTACTTTTAATGCATCATTACTTTATTGGTTTCAATTATGAAGGCTGCATTTCTAAAGACTTACGAAATTACATTTATCATATTTAATCTATCTTAGTTTAAAGGGTTTATTTTTTTATTCGTAATCTTGGATATACGATAGAACGTCATGGTATTCTTTAATTATGTGATATTTAATTTTTTTTAAGTATTATCGTCATAAATATTATTATCGAAATAATATGTGTATTACTAATATGTAGTATTCAATTGCAAAAGTTAAGTATAATGTAATTTTACACTACACACGTGTGCAATATAATTACGATTAAAATTAAGCTTCATTACGTTGCACGCAATTTAATACAATTTAATAATATATTTAATAATAATAATAATAAGCCAAGAACAATGAAAATGATTAAATCTAGTTTTATTACATTCTCACAAATCTACAGTTTGCACATATTTGTGAAAAAAAAAATGTAAACCATTACAATTACTCACTTTAGAGGTTATATATTTCTTATGCTATTACATTTTCTACAATTTTTTGCACGAAATATTTCCATTTCTATTTTATGTACATACAAAGAGTAAAATTTAAATCTGAAAGAGACAGTTGTGACAATAGCTTATGTAATAGGCAATAGGCAGCCATACGTACATAACATCCCGAGTTTTCATATCTGAGGTGCGCAGTAAGAGAGCACTTGATTGCCTCATAGATATACGCGATTCGTTTGATTTATGTTTCGGAAGTGGCCCCGAGTAATTTAACAATTCACAGTCGGCCGATTTCAATATACGTATCAAAATAAAGATTAGAGCGCGAGTTTGTGATGCGTAAATTTTGCTGAGCCATTAATTGCAAATCACACGTTGACAATTTCCCTACGACCGAGTTGCTGTTTTGCAACGCAACACTTTCCTTCCTTTATCCGTTAGATATCACTCCCATCCTTGTCTCTCCTCTTACTGTGTAATCCCACGCTATAATTCAACCCCACGTGGTTAATGTTCCCGTTTATTTGTAAACATTAATGAGTTAAAGCATAAGTTGTAATTCGCGCGCAATGGACATCGCGCGTTAATAATTAACGAGAATGCATCGTGATTTTAAAGGGTCGTTTTAATGTACGAAGCTGTAAATTATGATTTCGTTTTAAGTTAACATTGCACACACCACACACCGTGCAATGTTTACAAACTATTAAATATTTTAAATATGTTTTAAATATTAATATGTAGAATGTTGAAAAATCAAAAGCAATCATCTTCTATATTTATTTGCTATTATATTCGCGTATTTCATAATGTTTTATCACATAAATCATATATATATATATATATATATTAAAAAATTAGTATCTAACTGATATTTAAAATCTTATGTAATAGTAAATTATAGAAAATGCATAGAAAATTATGCTTTAGATTTAGATATAATTTAATGGCAACTGTTTTAATCGTTCTAAGCATATTATAAGTAAAGAATTATATTATAAGTAAAGAATAATCATTTTTCATGGAAGCAGCAATAAATATCAATTACATAGCATTGGAATTAATCGAAAACACTCTAATACTTTTTGAGATAAGCATTAGAACTTCATTTCACCAATTTAAAAAAAAGAAAAAAAAATGTAAAAGTAAATGATTTTTTTTCCCCCGTCAAACGTATTAATGCTTTGATCATTGCATAAAAGTGCGTTTGATCTCGAATTTTATGGCCCTAATATTTTCGAAAAATCCGATCGAGATATATGTGGGATAGATGTATGAAAGACAACTGGCATTGAGCTACATGCAATACATGCAAATAAATGGTTGCCTAACATAAAATCTTGCAGAGGGGCTCCAGGATTCTTGTAATAAAACGCGTTATCTTCCGAATCGAATTGCCATAATATTTTATTCGAAACTTTATGATCTATTTATTGCAGGTAAGCATTTAGCTTTGCTAATATTTTATTATTTTGAATTTCATTGTACATATATGATTTCGGATGTCTTAACTGAGCAATTTTTTTTAAGAGATAAATAATGTTTTTGAATCAATATTATTAAATAAGATATTATTTTCTAATTATATTTTTATAATTTAATGACGGTATGGCATTTGTGAGATCTAATTTTATGAATCGAATAGTATGTCGTACAATGATATCATTTTATAATCTAAAATTATGCCTTATAAGATACAATTTTTTATATTTTACGAGCATGACTTTTTTCTAATTTCATAACAGTACATCAGTTCAGAATATTAAATAATTTACTTACTTTATATATGGAAAGAAAAGAAATTGATTTCTTCATTAATACATTAAAATAATAAACAAAATTATATAACAATGGAATTATATCGTATCATAGTATTAAATAATTAAAATATATTTTTCACTATTAAGAGTATTTATCTACATAGTATTTTGAGGTTCGGCTTAGTTTAAAAATTGAAAAAAAAAACAAAAAAACAACAAGGTAATTAATTTCAAAAATAATTTACAGAAAATGTAAGACTTTTTTGGGCTTATTACTACATCTTATATTATTTTCTTATTCTAATAAAAAATGAAGTGAAAAGTTTGAAGAAGAAAAACACGCGAACAACATCTAATTACTGTGCCAGTATACTTGGTAAATGACACAACATTTATTTATAATAAATAACATTGTTCCAAAAAATGTTAAGTCAAAATGCTATTAAATTTATGTGTATAATCACATAAATTGCATTCCTCGTGAAATTATATTACTTAATAATATACTAATTCCATTAACTTTAGAAATGCTGATATACATATTCAAACTTTATTTTGCCAAATACATTAAACTTTATTTTATATAATTTTAACAATATGTTAGTTGTAATATGCAAACAATAATGATTAAAATTACATCAAATACAATTTGTTATTAAATAAACAATATTTTCTTATTCTTTAATGGATTTTATATGTGTGTGGGGGGGGTGTATTTATAAAATATATAATCATAAGAAAAGAGTAGATATATTTGTAAAATGTTTATAATGAAATTTTAAACTTATTCATTTTAAATAATGTTAAAAAAAATCAATAAAATCATAAAATTTCAATATTTATTATAGACGTCCATGTCTTTTTAACTTAAATTTTCGTTTCATTCGGAAGGAGAAGGAAGTTTAAAATTAAAAGCATGAATGTTCAAACTTGATTTTACCTAGTCTCTCAAGTTATAAACTCTACGTTAAATCAGAAAAAAAATGCACACATACATCATAAAATTGTATTTTGTTTATTAACTATATCAATTAACTTTTGATTTAAATTAATATTTGGAGTAAAAAATTCAATTTCCCAAAATCAATGATATTACTCTTGTACATAAATTCGTAGCTAATATTATTGGGTGAATTTTATTTTAAAACAACACGAATTCGAAGGAGACTTTATAAATATCTCTTTACCAGTGACTCATTCTCATATTTTCTTCCCAATAAATATATATAAATATATATCGATTACTATTTACACTTCTTATTATGTATATATATATATCCGCATTATGTTATTAGATTGTAATTTAGGTTACTTTTACATAATTAAATGATTGAGATTATAAATGCAAGTCAACGGATATTCTACAGTGTATGATGCATTTACTAAATGACCGATCGGATCGCGTTCAAGAAATATCTCATGAATAATAGAGGCTTTACGATGCATCGTTACCCACATACTACGCCATTGGTGTTTAAAGAAACTCTTATTCCCATTATAATAATGATAGGCACAAGTCAAGATAATGTGGAGTAAATAGAACAACGAGTACAGACTTGCAAGAGGTGGAGATCCATGCCATTGTGGGGCGCGGCCACGGGGAAGAGGGAGACGCCGTGGTCGTGCTTGAGGGGCTGGACGGCCTTGTAGGAATCGAGATCGAGGTGGTAGTCGTTCTCGTCGCACTCCTCGGTCATGTACGTCTGCTCCAGGGTGGTCGTGTGTATGCTGAGTGTACGGTGCAAAGAGCCAGTGGTCGCGTCTCTACCTCGAGCGTGGCGATGTTGATGGAAAAGCATCACCTACGTGACGCGAGATTCTCGTTTAAACGCTTTCGTAATTAGTTTGTTAGTCGATGATTTTGGGATAGAGAACATTCTCAAAGATTCGTTAAATCCACATACGTTGATCGTAATTAATTATTCACTAGTATTTATCAATTATTAAAACTTGAAGGGCTACAATTTTATATTTTACTGTTACTTGTGTTTCGAGGTTAGAATTAGCATTAGCGTGGTTATTATGATACTCGTATTTAAGATCCTTGATCATCTGATTATTTTATTAAGACTCAATTGTCAACGAAACAAGAATAAAAAAATATAAATCAATAGATTGATAAAGTTTTTGTATCTGCTTTCAATCATCAGAGAAGATCAACTTATTTTACAAGTCTAGTATTAATTACTTGGGTCAATAATAAGTAAGGCAATATTGCGTTTTGTCAATTTTTTTGAAATGTCAAAGCATTATACTCGTGACGCGAAATCTTCTAAAAAGAAAAATAATTACGCTGTAAGAACCATAGGAGTATATTTAACATTTGTTACTCAATGTTAAGCGTTCGCTTCTTTATCAATAAGTTAGGAGTTCTGCGATGCATTGGTAGTAGTGGTTAGGCCAATTGTCCATCGCAAAATCCGATAAAAGAGGAACTTATTGCTTTTAAATCATGGGGCAGAGAGGACAGAGAGGGCAGAGAGGGCAGAGAGGGCAGAGAGAGAGAGACAGAGGGACAGAGAAAGAGAGA
>JAPYYT010000345.1:0-55847 GCA_030522565.1 Ceratosolen corneri
CTCTCTCACTCTGTCTCTCTCTTAACCCAGCATTCTGGCCGTTCCCTCGGCGGCCCCTCCCGCCCGCCAGTCCTCGCTCGTCGAGTTCGCCCGCGCTCTCGCTCACTCTGCAGTGGCACACGTACCAGAGCGCATTCCACCGGGGAAGAAACTGGCTGGCGCGTCATGCTCGCCAATAAAACCCGGCGGCACGCTTCCGAAATAGACGAGGAGCTAATCGCGTCGGTGCCTCCGGCCAGTTACGTTCGCCAGCAGCGGCCCTCCCCACGAGAATAGCAAACGTCAAAGTCCGCGGCTCCTCCTCGCGCACCTGCTCCTCGTCGTTACTCCACTGCCGCCGCCGCCACCTCATAATGCCAAGTAGTGCCAGTGCTGCTGGTGGCGTCCGCCGTAGCCGCGCCGTAGCCGCTCTCCTAGTGCTGTTAAGTGAGTGATCTAGTTGGCGGGGGCCGTCGTCCAGCGGTCCAGCTCATCTCTCCCGGGGATCGAGAGCCGGCACTACTACTAGTAGTGGTACCTTGGCCGCTCGGGTTGTCCGAATGAGATATAGTACGCGGCGCGGAATGCGGCCGGAACGCCGACGTCGCTACCGTCATCGCCGTAGCTGCTGGTGCTGCCGTCGCCGCCGCCGCTGCTGGTGCCCGACATCGACGCGGCCAACTCGAGTGCTCGAGCGGGAGGAGAGGACTCGCGCTCCCGCACATCCGCATTTTGAAATATGATAAGGCCTTTTCACGCGATGACGTGCTGCAGGGAAAATATGCAAGGTATGGTGCTGACGTGAGCGGCGAACGACGGGCCGCCAATAGAGACGCTGGCTTTGTGCGCCTGGCCTCAGTGAGCGTGGAATGTCGTTATGGCGGCGTCGACGCCGTCGGCTGGGACGCGGCCCAGCTTAAGCGCTCCCGAGCAGTAGTGGGTGGGGGGGTTAGTGCGGGGCGGGAGGCAGTTCGTGGGTGAAGCGCGGGCGAAGCGCGGGCGAAGGGCGGGCAAAGGGTTTGGGCGCGCGTGTAGTGGAAGTGTAGCGAGTTGTGGAACGGGTTAGGACGGTGGTAGGGTTTTGGGGGATTGGGGGAGGAGGTGGGCGATAGGGCGAGGACTGGGCGGACGTGCGAACGAGGCTCCTAATGATAGCGGGAGATCCGAGGATGAGTCGGTGCGTCGCTAATAGGGTCGAACGCGAATCCGCGCCTTTACTTGCGCTTCCGTGCAATGTGCATGCACAATGTGTATGCAGCTTTTCAGCTCTCGACACGGTTCTTTAGCTCCATTGTTTAGACGCTCTATTGTGTTGTATGGAACAACATGGCCCCGAGTTGGTAACAAGTTTGGCATACTCTAATTAGACAGTCGTCGTCGATAAAGTGTAAATGAGCAGGCGTGAAGGGACGAGGCCCCCGATTACCTGGCGCACTTAATAATTAAAATACTTGGGGGGGCGGCGTGAATGCCGTGGCTAAATGCAGCCGGTCTAGGCGTTTGGATGTAAATAGTTGTTGAGTAGATGCGAGTAATACTGGATGCCGTTGTGTGGAATGTTTAGATTCGGGTATTAAAGCTCGAAAATGTGGTAGATAATGGCACACCATCGATCGTGCATCGCGGCGATTAAATTTAGGCGACGCGTGTGATTTATAAACTTACGGCTACGGCTGTAAGTCATTGTAAAGAACAAGTGGGATTTGCCGGTCGCGTTTATTCTTCGTTGTAGATTGAAAAGTAGGTAGACCGCGGTGACACGTGTCACGCAGCGCATTCGGTCATTGAGTATTGGCAATAATGTATTTGAAATTGAAACGAAAAGAAAATAGTGCCTGAAGGACGATATTGGAGTTCAATTGGCAAATAAAGTTAAATAATAATATTGAATGCTTTGGTGTTATATTGTGTAGCGCGAAACTTACAGCTCAATGTCATAATAGGATGGCCACTAGAATATTGCAAACTTTCTCAATCCTATCAATGATTGCTGGTCGATAAGCCGTTGGCGTGTTTAAATCGATCCACGCGAATTCAATTTAAACGTGCATTTGCATAAGAATTTAATGATCTAAGGCGATGTAATGGATTTGACATATCAATTGAGATAAGAGTCAACGTTTTTTCATCTGTTACGCCGACTCGTAGCCCACACACTAATCCCGTGAGTAATAAGGTGAATTTTTTAAAACGAAAGGCAATTCCACGTCAAAAGCAAACTCGGAGATTGACATCGTAGATATGCAATAATGAAGAAGAAGAAGAAGAATAAGAAGAAGAAGAAATGATGAGAAAATGAAAAGACGACGATTATTGCGTGGTTAAAACAGACTTCTTCCATAGACTTTGGGTAGATCAAATTTATTTCAAATTTATTATTACGTTATTTTTTATTAAATTTACTTGAGACTATTACTTTGAGACTATTACATGGTCTATGAAAAATAAAATTCAAAACACCATGATAATTCTCTGACTATAGAATCATAAACTAAATCCAATTGATGCTCCGTTAAAATATTTCTTAAAATATAACTTGTTATTTTGCTTGTGCTTTTATTATACGTAGAGAGAGAGAGAGAGAGAGAGAGAGAGAGAATTTTCATAGTTTTTAGTGAAAAAAAAAAAACTCGGCAGCCAATCTTATAACGATTTGGGTTATTAAATGTATAAGGTAATCGGAAGACTTTTCAACCTATCATTTTTCATAACAAAGCCATTTTCATAAAAGCATTTAGAATTGAAGTTTGCAAAGAGTTTCAAAACGAACGAAATGTTTTATGGGAAATCAAAATACAGCATGTAAAATATTGCAGTATAAAAGCAGATTGAAATACCTCTAGTGACAAATATTTACTGTTTAAAATTTTTCATATCTCATAACTTAGTAATTGTTTATACCATTTTCTAATTATAGCCGATTCAACACTCAATTAGTGCTATCGAAGCTGTCTTAAATCATTATATCTCATTATATCAAAAGATAACAATTATTGCTAGTTTTCTCATAACAGCGAGCATAATGAAACACAACCATAGCCTTCAACTTGGTTTGGAGTATCCTAATAGAGAGCAAATACCACATACACGTATTCTTCCGTGCAGTATTGCGTGATAATATGCTTATGTATTTATAAAAATACTTGAACCTACGTGCCTTCCTAATGATACATCACTCATTAAGATAACAGAATTCACGTGATGTGAAAACTTCCAGGGTATTTAGAAACAGTGCGGTCGCGTAACGTGCCATCCATGTGGGAAAAGAAACATACACCACTTCGAATACTATAATAAGTATCCGTTTATAGGGATAGACGCGAACTGATAGCGTAGATAATTTCTTTCAAATGAGATGCCACGAGTGCAAGAGCGAAGAGAAATTACAGGCATCCGTATAAAATTATTGTCATTCGTAGTGAGCTAAGAATGCCTGGTAATTCACATCTGCTCGCGGAAGATGGATAAGACTTTAATGATGGATGAACAATGGAATTTATATGTGTACGTGTTACACACGAGCACATGTACTCGGTCACACTACACCACGATGTGTATTATTACTTGATGCACTTTTTAATAGGCACGTGTGTGCGCACGTGCTTGCGAATGTGTTTATTTACATATTATTAGTATGTGCTGTTGAGTATTACATTGTATGGTCTTTATTATACGTATTCAGGCATTTCATTAGTAACCAGAACTTTATAACCAGAATTTTATTTAACATCCATTAACAAAACTAATCGCCCCAAAAATTTTATCGGCAGTTTCCACAATTTCCTAACCTAAACAATGCCAACACTCATTAACATTACAATACTCACTGTATTAGAAAGGGAAAGCAATTTTTTTTTTTATTATTAAACAATTATTAAACAGCATCGATCTTACGTACGAATCGCTTTTTATTTACAAAATTAAAGGCCAAAGATCTATTACAATTTTCACATGCATACATGTAGACATTATACATGCAATATGGGTGCAAACAAACTCTTGAAACAAACAAACAAACTGAGGTGACTGATACTATGTTTATACAGCAGATACATCGTAATCAAATAAAAAGAAAAAAAAGATATTAAGTATTATTACAAAAATGTTGTATTCATTATTTTTGCTCAACTTAAACGATAATTATTTTTTATTCTATGATAATCATCATCATCATCATCACCATCATTATTGTTGTTGCTGTTGTTGTTGTTGTCACTGTTATTATTATTAAATTTTATGGTTAAGCATTAATATCAATGAATACATAGTTACATATTCATAAAACATTATGAACGGCAATTGAACTAAAATCTGCTCTTTCACAGAAATAGAAACTATTAGAATTTAAAATATAATTATATATTTTACATTTAATTTATATTATATAAAATATACTGTACATTTACAAATTGCAATATTCAGAATTAGCATTAGATTGCACTGTTTCAATTACGAAATTTCTTTCATTATGCTAAAGAAATTTGTTTTAGTTGTTATATAATCAATAGAAAAAATAATTAAATAATAAAATTTTATACTTTTACCAAATATATATATATGTATTTATCATTTACACCAACGTAGTATTCAATTTTAGCGGAAAAATATAATTTATTTCAGTTTTAGCGACCTAAAAAATAGAAATTATATAATTCTGAAAACTTCGTGATTAATTTTATCTATTAATCTGACAACTGCATAACGCCTATAAATTCATATCAGTTTTGTAAAGGATCATGTAAATCATGTAAACTTCGTGTACAGATATGAAATAAATGTGTACGTGTATATGCAATCATACCAAAAGGTTTTACAAAATTTACGATGTGAACTTTTCAATTTTTTAATTAAAATAGAAAAAGTCATTAACAATAATTAGTAATAATGTACTTTTTGTACCTTTAATTTCTAATTGTAAGAATAAATAATTATACGTATACATAAGTGAATTAAAATTGCAAACAATACTTTTAATAATTTATTAAAACTAAAATGAAATTTAATGTGAATAAATTTTACGAAAAAAAGTATTTCCTCTCTCTCTCTCTCTCTCTTTAACTCTCTTCTGTCCCATTTTGTTTTCTTTATTTGATTATCTAAATATATAACATAAATCGACAGCTTCAAATGTTTACAATAAAGTTGTTATTCTCACAATACTATTTATAGCCACTGCATACATAATTTTGTTCTTTGACTTAATACATTTATAATTTAGGATAAATATATTGAAGATTAGATATTACAATTAAAATAATAGTAGACTGTTTTACAATGAAAAGACTGATCATTTTAGAAAAAATAAAAGTATTTTTATAACCATTAAAATAATAATTTTCATTGAGATTCTAGCAAAAACTTAAATTATTTTCTTCTGAAAAATCTATCTAATGAATGTAATAATTACTTATAATATTATATTAATGTGTATTAAGAAAATCCAAACAAATTTTAAAAACATTAAAAGGTGTTACTATTTTTTTCAACATTTACATCAATATAATGATTCAATTGTATTATAAATTTTTATAAATATTATAAATCATAAATTTTTCAATTTTTGTATAATCAACAATATCTATTGCAAATAAACAAATTACAATAAAAATATTTATATTCTATTAACTTTATTTTAATCATAAATGAATATTGGTTGTGCTATAAATATTCTTTTTATCAATAAGCTTACAAATAATTTATGATTAATTCCTTCATATATCATGCATAAATTTCTTGGTAAACAATCATTTTCTTACATCACTATTTTTTCTTGCTTTTCAATTTGGCAAAAGCACAATGTAACATTAAAACCTTTTTTTTTTTGTTTTGAATTTTTATAATATTTCAGCAATAATTGTTTTTTTTACAAACCATGTATTTTCATATTATTTTCCCATAAAAAACCATATTATTTTCAATATCAAATTTCATCAATTCAATTGCTAATAAATATCTAATTCTTAAGTGTTTGCAGTTCCTAATGGCTAGGATAAAAGTATAAATAATATTAATGTGCATTACGTTGTTGACATGTGCATTGCATTATTGAGGATTTTCGTGAAACAAATCATCTACATTCATACCAATGAATTTTACCAAAGAAATTTTAAAAGAGAAAGACAGTCGCAACAAGATGTCAGCAGGTTTGTTGATAATTGTATAGAACAGTACAAACACAAAGAAGACGACGAAGAAGCATTTTGCGTTGGCGTAACTGCATTCCATGCAGGCGCTCCATGTTGCAATTATAGTAGACGTTTAATGAAATGAAAGAGAAAAGGGAAATTTGTGGGCAGCACATTCGAATTTCAAGTCTTTATAGTAGGCAAATAATGTATCGTTTATGTAATAAAAGGGTTGAAGTAGGCGACATACCGTTGAAAGCTAAAAATTAAAATTATCTTTTCTTCGTATATTTTGGTTCTTGACAATATTCTAAAAAATATACGTATATACACATATATATGTTTATTTTTTATTTTTTCATTAATTAGTTTATGAGTTCAAAATAAAGAAATTGTTTCATTCAGTTTCTTAAAATTATCGTTACATGTTGCGGTATATTACATGCCTGAGTCTATAATACCGCGATATACAAGTTGTTACTTTTTTCGCAATTGTGTCAACCTAATTGCATACAGTCGAGATATTCATTTATGAATTTATGTTAAACAGTCATTGTAACCCACCTTCTCATTATCGTATTAATTATTAAATTAATCATTAAAATAAGCGCAATCCAGATTGTCAGTTTAAATGTAAAACGATCCCCTTTTGAATTCCAGATATTTCGATTTCATTGTATCGTTGTAATAAAGTTCGACATAACAGTGGCCGTCTGTTTAATATTATTCGATATCAACGGCAGAGATCGTTTCTGTATTTTTAGACATTTCATAGATTGAAATTTAAAGAGATTATATATATATAAATTTGAGAAAATTCTCGATTCTTATAAGTGAGTTGCAAATAAAATATGCAAAAATGATTTATAATTTTATATCTCATTGTATTTAATAAACAATTTGAATAAGTAACAAATTAATGTATATTTTAATTTACATACGTCATTTATGATATTATAACGTACAATTTTATATGAAAATAATTATGTATTATAATAGACTAATTGTTATAAATAAATTTTACGCGTGAATATAATATTTTTATTATTGATGAATAATTGTTTCTTTCACAACTTCCACTCTTTATGTTAATACAATTACATATGTTTAACGACGACGAAAATATTAATATTTATATTAACTAGTAATAATTTATTTTTGTCAATATATTTGATATTTAATTTATTTAATATATTTTAAACAGTATTAATATATGATTAATACTATTCAATAAAACTAAAACATTACACATGTTTTTTATTAATCTAGTAAAATAAATTAATTAATACTTTGAATTGATGAATGAATATTTATATGTAAATTGTATGGAATAACTTTTGTTTAATTAATTGTAAAATTATTTATATACTTTGCTTGCTTTAACAAGATTTCGAGTAAACGTCGAGCAAAAGATTTATTTATCTAAACACGGAATTTTAATTATATAATAAAATTGTTTATAGAATATATTTTTATTTAATTTGATTGCATTTGCTTTTAAGATTACGAGTAAATTCTTAAATTATAAAAATGGAATAATTTTATACAAAATGGTATAATATTTGATAATTAATAATTTTATAATATTTAATAATACTTTTAATCTAGATTCATTTTTAAAAAATAAATGGCGTATTGTCATTGTCATAATTATCGCATATTAAATCATTTTTATTTCTTAGCGATAAATCAAAACTTCTCATAATTGTGTGGGCAATAATTTCAAAGTAATGTGTGAACAAATAAAATACGTGATTAATACTTATTTCACAAACAATTTCAATTAAAATTATTAGTACACCAGCAACATTAAAACTATTACGTATGTTTTTTATTTAAATTTTTTTCGATTGATCTCATTGATCTCATTCATAGCTAGTGGGAGAAAATTTAACAAAAAAGTTTTAATGCAGTACTACTAATATAGCATACCAATATTAAATAACCAATAGTAAAATATTATTTTGAAGTAAAACTCATAAAAGACAATATAATATATTTTCTGTGAATTCATAAATAAAATAGACTATTCTATAATAATCATGTTATCTGGACTCAAAAATCAACAAACAATATTAATTATTTGTAAATTATATATACTAGCTTATTTAATAAGAATGTTTCGTTGATTAATTTGTTAGATTAAATTATTCTTAAATCAGAATTCATCAACAGTGTTTCAAATTTAATAAATAGTATTAGAATTAAATGTAAAATTTTAGCAATAAATGGAATATACTTTTTTATAATATTAAAAATATTCGGAAATAAAAATATTACCGAATGTTACTTATTTAGAATAATAATTTTATCTCGTTAAACTTAGGTACCTAATAACGGCAAAATTATTATTGGTTTTTAAATTCTAAGAATACGCGTTTTTTCTTCTAAAATTGTTGATTCTCTCATATTTACATAGCATCTATGTGATAAATAAATTGTTTATTAAGGACTTTATATTTGACAAAAAGATTAATATAGTTTTTCATAACTTGTAAGCTTATTCAAACATCATTAGTATCAATATAACCTAAATATTATTATTATTGAGTTTTATATGCTTATATTTTTTAATAAATTATCATTGATGCATTAGAAAATATTAGCGACACTATAATTCTATTCATACAAATAATATTGGAAGTATAATTAAAGAAGTACAATTATAAAAATTAATAAACTAGAAAGATTAAAAATAAATGGATTTAGATTTATTATTCATTAATGGTTCTGTTATTAATTTTTATTTTCTCTCTCTCTCTCTCTCTCTCTCTCTCTCTCTCTCTCTCTCTCTCTATGTCTATGTCTATATATATGTAAAGATATATATTCTCAATGCTCATCCTATAGTCCTCAGAAATGATATGCCACCTTCCTTATAGCTTCTAAATTCTAAATTCTTTTAACTGCATTCAAATGTAGAATTTAAAATTTAAATTTAAATTTCATATTTGTAAAGCACCTAGAAATACTAGAATAGTAGTAGTGGAAATACCGATTTTATAAAATGTTAAAAATATTCTATGAATATAATTTAACGCACAATGATCTTCAGTTTTTACAGTTACTAAAAGAATTCCATACTGGTACTTATTTGTTATTTAAAATAATTAATTCTTCTTGATTAGTCAGCTACATATACATATAAATGAAACGTAGAACTTGTAGATTTTTATTTGGATTTTCTTTCTTGAAGGTTATACATGTCCTATATATCTATTCGTGCATGAGTCTTTATAAGTCATTTAATAATTAAAAGAAAATAAATTAGAGAGAGAGAAAAGTGGTGAAATGCACGTGAATCAATAGACCTCGCACAAAATGATAGTTTTTTTTGTGTTTAGTACAAATTCATTTTATACAAATTTATTGAAAACAATCGATAAAACGATATTCTGGATAAAAAAAATTTGAAAAGTCGTCGCCTAAATATATTACTTATGGTTGAGTTAGTATTTGTCGAGTTGGCAGACGAATGTTAGATTTGCATGCAATAGACATGTCTTTTCGGCTCGGAAGTGAGAATGAGCTCGTTGGAAAAGTAAACCAATGCGAACCGATTTAAGAGCGCGAAATTTCTTGCTCTTTTGCAGGCGAGGAGGCGGTCCTCGGCGTAGTTTCCCCGGCGACGGCGGCCCTCCACGAGCCTTGGAAGCTGCTGAACGGCTCAACCGCCACTTGTCGCAGTCAACATCAGCTTCACCACCATCAGCACCACCAGCACCACCAACACCACCATCATCCACATCATCATCCACATCATCATCGGCCGCAGCAGGAGCAGATACATGATCAGCATCGGCGACAGACACAGGAAGGCTCGTCTCGGGCGAAGAGGCCAAGGCACCCGGCGCCCCCTCCCCCTCGTTTGCCGCAATCCAACATTTCCAGTTGCGTTGACAAAGAGAATCAAGTGGAATGCAATGAGGCAGCAGCAGCACCGGTAGAGGGACAAGCCCAACAGTGGGATATGGGTTCAAACTTAAGTAGGCACAATGGCAAGGGACTGAATGGGAGGAGAGCACAGTCTTCGGGAAATCTTTGCGACGCCAAGGGCACCAACATCAGCAAATTAGTCATCCCCTGCACGAGATCGTCGAAAGACAGGTTTGTCCGGGCGAGTTATTATTTTTTGCTTTTATCCATTGATCCGCCGGCATTAAGCGAGTATTATGGCAATGGGTGTCGAGCAAACGCCGTCACTGGGATTAACGTCATCGAGTAGCTTTTAAGAGCAGCTTAAGCAGCATTTTATAGCCTATTAGGGTCACTTAAGTGACAAATACGTAATCGATTGAAATGTACTTTCATGAAGATATCGGCAAATATCATAAGCTGTCAGAGTGCAGTGATCGTGTAAAATGAGCTAATGCGATTAAAACAACATCTGTCATTATTCAATATTGAAGGATTTTGTCCGTATTTATAGTTCTTTGCACTGTGAATTCATAGATACATAGATAGATTTATATATTTCAGTTAGACCGTAATCATATCCCAGCCGATTATGCTAGAAAAAATATTTCTTGTCAAAGTATGAAAAACGTAAGAATATAAAATTGCTACATGTGTTTGAGAATTTATTCAATTCAGTGTTAATATAGCACTAGGTTTTTTTTTTTATAAAATTGGTTATATCACAAAGTTTAAAACTTAGTGACCGGGCCCTTACACATAAACTCTCGATTTGCTTTGAAGATGGAAAATTCACTTTCACTAATAATCTCTATGATTAAGAATATTAAAACGAGCACTACAATTGAAAGTTATTAGACTGAGATTATTGAATGAAGCTGATCATCGATACTTGCCTGTAATTTTACAAGACATTAATATTATTATAATATTATTAATAATATTAGCAAAAAATCGACATTACCAACTTCAACGTTTTGCAAATGTTTCTTACTAATTTTCAAAGAAAATAGACTAATAATAATAATAACAGCAATACATTAATTATTATCGGTGTATTCTTTGCTCGGTTATTTAGATTTTTATGTTTTTCCTAAACTTTAACATCATTAAGTACTTTAATGAATCGTCTAATTTGTTCGTTCTATTATTTTATTTTGCAGATTTAATTTTCCTATCAACAATAATATTTTCGGACTAAATTTACATAACAATATTATTGTGTGTGTGTTTTTTTTTAAGGAAAAATGTAATCACATATCAATAAAATTATACTCTGAATATTTTATATAAAGTTAGATACAAAAAATAATGTTTGATCGTTGATATGCAATTTTTTCCATAAAATAACTTTTCATTAATACTGTTATTAAATATTTAGATTTATTTAATTTTTAATAATATAAAGATGCTTAAACAAAGATGCATTGAATTTAATTAACGAATGCCTCTTTATTATAATGTCAAACAAAATTAACTACTAGCATTTAAAGTTTTCAAGTATTTTACTTGATAAGTACCTTTTGTATTTGTCTAACTAGTCCATACATTTGTCAAGAGAATTTTTATTTTTATTTCTTTTATCTCATTCGATTTATATTTTTATATGAAAAACTATATATAAAAAACAAAAAAATAATAACTATTACAATAATTGAGGATTGATAATATAATATTATAATAATTATTAATATAATTCTTAATTCAATATCGTCTGAAATTATATAAAATTTTAATTAAAAATTTTATATTTGTAGTTTTTAATAAGAACTTGTAATACGTTCATACATGAACATTTTAATTACTATTGATAATTTACAATAAAATGATATTTATTAGTAATCAATATTCCATTGTAATAGAATTTATACGAGACAAATATAAATCCAAGTATCTTTGACAGTGTTTGACTTTTACTTAAATACATTTTGTTGTTGCATTTTTAATGTTACTATGCTGAATTACCCAAAATTAACAAAATTAATAATTATTATAACTATAGAATACTTTAGTAAAAGTTGTAATGTATGCACGTGCATGTACAACCAATTAGTGTTTTAATACAATTATTCTTATTTATATCCCTTAAAATATATTTAAATGCAGATTTATCTGATGGATTAAAGACTAATGGTACATATTTAATGTAACTGTTATATAAATTTACATTTAATCAAATTGTAACATTAAAATTTAAACAAAGGCACGAACAAGAATGAATAATTATTATATTAATTATAAATATATTTGAAATGTTAATAAGAATAGATTTTATTATTTTTTCCAATTGGAATAAAATTGAATTAATAATTTGTTAAAAATCATAATAATAATGGTAATATATGTCATTTATTGAGAATATGAAAATAGAAGTTTTACTCGTTCGTATCAAACTTTTAAATTATTTTTATTTATGGAGAGTTTTGTGTAATATCAAAAATATATATTCTCCAATGAAAATATGAATATGTGTAATTGAATTTAATATACAAAATTGTGTAAAAATAATTGATAAACTCGATAAGATAATTGATTGGCAATTGAAGCAGTAGAATGTAAATTTGATTTTACGATACTTAATCGTTCAAATGCTCCTTATATTCTCTAAATCTCTAAATAACTAAGCGACATAGTTACAAACCAACTACGTAGATCATGTAATATCACGTGTACATTTGTTTTCATTAAACAATCAAATATTTTGCCTCAATCTACACATATTATTTTTCATATTGTTTACATAAGCAATGGCATAATAATTATCCAATAATAGTGCACTCACTACCTTCGAAAAAATGGTTTTGAAATATTTCAGTAAAACGTGCTAGGTATTTGAAACCTAAATAAAGATCCTTTTTTTGAAAACAATCAATTATTATTTATGGAATTTCGATTATTACATTGTCATTGTTTTTACTCTTCGTAACAATTAACTAATATAAAATATCATCGGAAGGATTAAAGGTCTAAAACTTGTAATATTTCATAAAAGATAAATAAGTATTTGAACTTTATCTTGCGTGCTAATGTAAATTGTAGTATAAATTTGAATAACAACTCTTTTTGCATTTAATGGCTTACGGATTAAAAGAATAATAGTTAATTACATTTTATTCGGCTTGGATCTATCTGTTGGTAAGAAGTATTGATATTTATTTAATTACTTGAAAATAATTTATAATAACTAGAATTAAATACGATGTTAAATATATCTGGCCATCTATTTTATTTTCCAACATTTAAACATTCATGATTTTAAAAAATTCACAATCTTTCCATATTTCTATGATATATCTACTATGAGAGTTAATAAAATTTAATAACAATTACTTTCAATATCCTTATTAAGAAATTAGTATATAATACACGTACGTTTAAATTTCTGTTTAATTTTCATGTTTAATATTCAATTTAATGGTAAATATACGTGTACATTAGACTATCGGTGAACTCTGTATTTTCTCCCAACACAAATTAATATCTAATATTACATTTGCACTGTAAATATTGAGATTAGTAAGTGCTGCATAACGGTACAACTAATGATAATAATAATTTCTCTTATTTCTCATTGTCCCGACAGATACAAATTTTGCGGTTCACTGCCAAATCATCTTGATGGGAAAGATTCTTTAGACGATGATACTAGTGAGAACAACAATATAATTACCGACACCATAAGTGGCAATCTTGGTGGTACATTGCCACATAAAAGAAGGCCTGAGGCTACAAATTTCACACAAGAATCGACAAATGCCTTGGACCTTGTGAAACATCAATCAGAAGAATCACTGAATGGAGATCCTTGGAAGTAAGTATCTGCTGCATCACTAACATTTTTCACTAACGGCTTTCAATAAGAATAAACTTAATGAATTTAGTCCAATAATAAGCGACACTTCCGTTTCAATAATCCTTGACAGAAAAATCTTTCATTTGATTCTCTTATAAAGAATGCAAATTTAGATGATTTAGAAGTCAATCGTACTGCATTTGTGCAAACACCAAATGAATTCGGTATACACTTTAAACTGTCGATGAAATAAAGAATTGAAAGCTAACGATGGTGGCGCGTGCAGAAATGACGGTTTCTCATATATTAAAAGACTCGCTCTCTCTATTAATGTAAACTGCATTTGGTGTGGAGGCGATGGATGATAGCCCAAAGCAAGGGAAATACTCTTTATGGATTGTCATGATATCCTAAGCTGCAGATAAGTCGTAGAGGGGAAAAGCGAAATAGAAATTCAGAACGGCTATTTGAGCATTGAGATATATGAGAAAGCGCGTTCTGCATAGCACACAACACACAACAGCGAGCAGTTGTAACACTATTGAGTTGTAACAAGTGTGAATTGAACGGCCGTAGGTACCGACTGGAAGGTGCTGATCTAGCGAAATGTCGGCAGAGCGAGTGGATGCGTAAGAGCCGGGGCTCGGATGCTGGCACCGGAAGTGGCAATGCTAGCTGTCGACACTACGAGTGGCGTCGTAATTCCAGTACTTTATCACGGGGTCGAACTCATCGAAGTGCCGAACTCGATGTCGCGGCGACATTGCCAAAGCGGAGCCAAGATTCAACGAAGCGCAGTGCTCCGACCCTCGGCGAGCTGGGAGATAAGCCGACGCGTGCCAGTCGTATATCCATTGACAAAATTGACGACGAATTATTATTCAAGATGGTGCATAAGCCTGACTGCGAATTAATGAAGCACCGCCAGCAGCATCGTCAGCAACACCAACCACACACGGTTAGATCCTTTGCTTGTAAATAATGACGCGTTACTTACTCGGTTATTCGTTGGTAATATGCCGCTGTAGGGCATTCGTATTTTTATTCGTGAATTGCTCTTACTGCAGTGGAATAATGTTATGTAAATATGGCATAATTGATAGTGTTGAGTGGTGCGTTGATTTATTCAATTAACCATATCTTTTGCCAAACAATTAAAGTTAATAAAGCAATATGGGGGCACAAATATTTATGATTATAGTTTGCTTTGGGGGGTGGGCGGAGGGGGTCACCGCCGTCGTTATTAAACAAACTACTCGTTGAAATGTTTAGTAAATAATATAATGAGTGAGTCGTTTCGCGATGTGCATGAGCCATGGAGCAAGAGGATGAATAGATCAAAGGATACATATAAATTACATGTCCACGGATACTTTGGAAGCGGCTTTCATAATTATTAATGAGTATATTCATAAGTTATGATGTCGCTTCTACATTAATGAATCCTTAAAATGCAATGTCAAAAACATGATTCGCTCACTAAATATGCACCTCGCTTACCTGGCATTCGAAGGTGTTCCTATGTAAAAGTGCCTAAATAAAATGTGTCTTGGATAGACATGATTTCGTGGAGGGGCTGAGAAAAGGTCTCGCTAGGTTTAAATAAGTAAAGGTGATAAATATTTACAAGTCTATAGGAAATTTGAATAGCTAAAACGAGAAGATTATTTAGCCACAAATCAAGCAAATAGAATCGATGAACCTAATATACCTAATACAACCTAATATAAGATTCTAGTACATGCAAGAAGTGAAACACTGTATTATTAAGAATACGATTAATGATTTCTATAACATTTGCTACAATAAACTCGACCATTGAACCCATGGATGTCTCAAAAGCCATTTTATCATGATTTTATTTTATTATTATTATTATTATTATTATTATTATTATTATTATTAACGAGGAGGGCTTCTGATTATGGTTGGATATTAAATTGTCCACAAAATGTCGAGATGCTTTCTTAATAAAATACATCACTATTTATTATTACATAGACAAAATATAAAAATAAAACCATACGGGCATTACAATAAAAATAAATGTATAGGCAAATTCTATAATAACGAGGTAATGAATCCCCAAGCAAGTGACAGGAATAAATGGAACATCTAATGGAATAATTATTTAAAAAATGAAACGAATCTAATCTAAATGGAATAATTATTTGAAAAATGAAACGAATTCTTCTGAAATTTAGTCGACATCAGAATTTCATTGATATACGAGTAGAATATTTTGAAAATACAGAAACCAGTTCCGATATCTTCAATCGCGACCCTCTCATCTAATCCGTATAAATAGGTTAAACAATGTACCAAATCATAGCAATCAGCTAATGAAAACTCCTCAATTTGTCGTTAGCTTCATAAAAGACACAATGTTGTTATAGTTAAAATACGATTTAGTATATGCAAATATTTTACATCCCTCTGCAAAATGAAATCTGGATAACAGCAAAAATATTTTAAAAATCTATAAAGTAAATTCAGTTTGCTATACGATTCAAAAGAAGATCACATGGCTATCGGTTCGAAATTATGGCTACAATTTAAAATTTTCAAGAAATATAGATTTGTAACCTTACTGAACATCCTTCAAAATTTCTGTTTTATCATTGGAAATTTCGTACTCAAAAACATCTTAAACAAATAGAGCTTATTTCGCAAATAAAACACTTGATTCACATATAATTACTTTTCTCAGCAGATTATATAATTATAGTAGCTTATGTGCAATAAATTATTCATAACTAGCAAGTACAATAATCATTTTACTAAGCTCCTCGCTCAATTTACCGATGATAAAAACAATTTTTTCAATAACTTAACTAAATTCCCATGAATATTAGTTCTAATTAAAATCCAGTAAAATTGTACATTTAATTAAGCATTAACTTACCATTTCATTTGTCCTTTAAAAATAGCATCTGCAACTTAAGCAAGAAAAATGTGTTGACCTGAAGTTGACCAAACTGACGATCGGCGGGGAACCACAAGATCAAGGTTACGCATCCGAGAGATCACCGGAAGATGAACATCCGCCAATATTACCTGGACACGCTTTTCCGAATATTGCAGCGGGTCAGTATTACAAAATTTCCTAAGCAAACTGCCAATTGTCATTAATTTCATATATTTAAAGTTTGAATATTTTCATTATAGTCTCTGTTACTTTGTTTAAATTATCTGCATAAGCTCACTCTCACTCACGATGCATGATATTTTAAATAAGCCTTTAAATAATCTATTCTTCAATTATTATACGATAAGATTATTATTGAGTGACGAATGACATCAATAACAATAAACATCAAGTGTCGTTAGAATGAAATAGTTTAATAACGAATTTAATAATGAATTGAAAGATTCCTTGTACATGAACAATATATTTTAACTATTCGTTGCAAGTAAGAGTCAATATCGAAAGAATATTGTGGCACAATTGAACGAATCCAATAATTAATTTATGTTATACATTAATAAAGTAATATATTTTAATTCAGTTTTGTAATATCATTATACCATCAATTTATTACATACTTTTATTGTAATTTACATTATGTAATTTACAGTGTGCACGCATCAAACTTTTAATGTAAATCGTGTTTTTGGCAAACGTTTTCATTTCTCAAACTGATTTGTAATATATCGTTCGGGTACGAGCTCAAAAACACAAAAGATTAAAATATATGCATTTATGCAAATAATATTATAATAGCAAAATTATCCAATTTCTTTGTGTCGTTTAATAATCCTATAGCTTTACACGCCATATTGGCTGAACAGAAATAATTTTTCAATCATTCAGCTTTCAGTCTGAAAAAATGCTTCCTACACTCGATACAAAACATATTCAAAATATTTTAATGAAGGTCTTAAAAGATTCCCGAATTAATAAAATATCTGCATTATATTAGCCTATGAATTTTTTTCTTTCGCATTATTAATTTTTTTTTATTACATATTAAAAACTAATTTCAATAAACTCTTTAACATAGCATTCCTTAATTATTTTTATCAATCATTAAATCAATATAATTTTTCTATTAAGAAACATTTGTTAATATTGAGCAGTTTTAATAAGAATTATCGTTGGGTATTTCTATTAAATTAAAATGTTGATTATAATTAAAAGTTTTGTCAAATGAAGAGAAGAATAAAGAGCAGTTTGACCAAATTTGTTGCAAATTTACTTGCGCTTCTATTTTACTCATACATATGTGGGATTAATCGGGATTAATAAAAATTAACGCGAATAATATTAAAGTATACCTTCAGAATCTTTTCTGAATTTTCATGGCTGATTGATAAAATGGCGGCTGGTTATTTGAAATTAAAGGATTAATTAAATTAATTAATCCTTTGATATTTGAGAAAATTAATGTTGCGTTATTTTTAATTCTTTTAGAAAAAAAAAAATTACACAAATTGCTATTTTAAACATTTAAAATAATTTACTTATTATTTCCACTTAAAATGAATATTTTTTAACAAATCTACATATTTTAATTTTTTTTATCTGCAATTAAAGGATTTAAAAATTATTCCATTTAACATTTAGTCCACCTTAAAACTGTTAAACAAAATAAATAAATGTCAGCTGATAAATTATAAGTTACCTATAATTACTGCTTACATAAATAGTTTTGATCTTTCTGATGAATGTAAATTTTTCGTATAATTTGCTTTCGTAAGAGAATAAAACACTAATAAAATCATCTCATAGGTGCAATTACAGATCTTAAAAGAAAATGGATAAAAAGATCGTGGCAGCTGTCAAAAGTATTCCAAATGCTATGATTTACTATCAAAGCCATTTAAGAGTTGTACATTGAAAATTTTTCTTTGAGTGGTTTTAATTTCGTTCGAAATCTTTACTCGATTTACGAAAAAATCCTGAAAACTTCATAATTCACATGTAATTGAAATGATAATAATACGTAGTGCTTAGTACGATAATTGTTGCATGCTAAGAAATTCATAAAAACAATTATATAAATTCAAAAATCTAAATTTTTATATTGCAATACTAAGGCATTTAATATTTCAACTATATTAGGAAATTCTTATCTTTTAAATTATTTCCATAATCTGTCTTTTCAGAAGTTTTATGTTATAGAAATATATATTAATATTATACAATAACTAAATTGAATAGCTATTGTAATTATATGAATGTCTTACCAGTATTTACAATGTCAATTATAAACTGTTTAAAATAATTTAAAATATTTTAATTTTGATTATATGATATTGAGTAATAAATAATTAATTTTTACTTTAAACGTCTATTTGGAAATATTTAATTGTTTTGACTTAGTCAACCAATCAATAATCAAGCTTGGATGAATTCTATTTAACCTAATATTTGAAAAACCTCGTATGTCATCTTTTCTTATTAAATAGAGAGCATAGTTTTTTAAAACATAAAAATTTTATATTATTCAGTAAAAAATAATATATATTTGATTTACATAGAATCTCGCAAGTTGAAATATGAAAATAAATTTTATTATTTAAGACTTGGAGGGTATCCAATAAGATACTTGAATTGAAAAATTATTACAGAATTAGAGATTCATCGTGAACATAAATTATTTAATTCTTAAGATTAACTAATAAAAATTTTGATAAGAGATAATTAATATGTTTCAAAATTATTAATTTATTAGATTGTATAAAAGTTTTTAAATTATTTTCTTACGTGTGTCATATATTTCCATCATCGAAATCTGCTTACTATTTAATGTTTGCATATTAAAACATTCTTAATTGATTAATGTTTATATTTTATATTACAAGGTAATTACAAGTAAAGCATACAAGGAACAAATTTTATCAATATTTATGCGCATACTTAACGAGTGATTATCAGCTTATTTTCTTTATACATAAAATTCTGCAATACCCTTTTGAAACTAAAGTACTACATCGTATTTATTGTTGCATTAATTATACACTAATATATAATTTATAGATTATATGCAAATTTAATTTATTGCACGCTCTTATGAACGAGAACAAATTTTTAGATATATATATATATTTTTTTTTTATTGCACTATAAATATATATATATATATGTATATATTTTGAAATTTATACAATCATGTAGTGTTTGCCAATACTATACTAAAATTTTGGATCAACCAATAATCTGAGTAAAAATTCATTAAATTATTCTGAAGGAACATTTGATTTTCCATTACACTGTAAATATCCGAGGCCTGAGGGACTACTCGCGAATTCCAGGAACTAAATGTAAGAATTTTCTGTAAAATGAAAAAAACACTGAGCAATGCCCCTTACAATTGGTAATTAATGAATAACTTTAATTTATCAAGTTAACAAAAGGCTGATAAAGAAAATCCCTACTAATATACAACGCAACTTTTATAATACGTATGTATATGTAATATCCTTGCATAACTTTCAAACGAACGTCTTAAAGGCTTTGTAAATTTAGAATTAGGAGCTAGAACATAATGGCAAAACCAATCGATAATTATTAATTACAGCGAATTATAATGAATGAATGTAGAGTGAAGTTTTTTGGCGAAGCCATAATTTATTTAGTAATTTAGCGGTTTGGTTGAGGGATGATGTACTCGCTTATTCGCCAAGTACAATCCTCGTGACTATTCATCCCACAATTCCCACAATCCTGAAAAACTCAGGCAAATAAAGGCGCACTTTGGCTGAATTATTATATATATATACGCTTAGGTCGGGTCGATAAGCTGGACATATACTGGGAGTCGGGACTCTCGAGGGGGAAATTGCGTCAAACCTAGTTTTGAAATCTTTGAGCTTATCTTCTCACTACGTTTGTGTGTAGGAAGAAGGCAGAAGGAGGTTATGAGACACGGCGCCGCTCTACTTTATAATCAGCTCGTGTGTGCTTATATTCTTTCTTTTAAAGATGTACATGATGAATACTATGCAGAAAATAGAAAAAGCAAGAAGCTCGGGGGGGGGGGGAGAGAATGAGGAGACGAGGGTCGTGGTAGTCATATACTAAGCAGCTGTCATTCGCATATGCATTTGCTCTTATTGTTTAGTGGGATATTTCCACGGAAATGATTTCCCGCTTTTATTTGCATTGTAAAAATTGTGGGAGGGGGGGAGGAATTCAGCGTACATATCCGTAAGCGAATTAAAGAGATTGAAAGAAAACGAAGCGAGGAGAATATAACGAATCGACAATAGAAAATTATAGAATTAAAAGAGATGATAAATAAAGGTTTTACATGAAGTAGTGCTTTACAATTTATGCAAGAGATTAATGCAAGGAAAAGTTAAATATGGAAATAATTGAATTTATTTTCACATGGATGTGTAATGTAATAAATTATAAAGTTTCATTATTAGCTAAAGATTTCGGAGATATGTGGAAAGAAATTTTAATGTATTAGCTGATAAAAAAAACATAATACCAGTTATCGATTATACGCTAAATACTAAAAAAAGAGAGTCAATTTGTCTTCGTTTGACTTTTCATTTCAAGTTAAATTAGTCAATCAAAAAAAAATTAGTAATTCATTAAGAAATTCTTATTACTTTCACTGTAGATAAAACCTTGATAAAGCATCGATTAATTTACGAAGTATTTAAAGGAATTTGCTTATAAATACGATTTCCTATATAAAATATTTCAAAAGTTTTTTCGTAATTTTTAGTTTACCTATTCGCTTTGGAATTTATTTTTCGTTAATAAAGATCCATACAGTTTAAAAATGTTATCTTTTTATCTGTATTTAAACATTAATTATTCGTTCTATTTATGAGGCAAACCGCGTTTAAATAATTATATCAGATAATGTTCGGTTACAATAACCTAAATTTATTATTATTCCAATATTTTCTTTATCATGCCTTTCTCGAATTTAATTATAAAATACGAACTTTTCACTCTCTATACACTTTACTTAAATCTTGACAATAATACTACGAGCTTATTGTTCTAAAAAATCATTATTGTTAAATAATACTGTTATCAAAATATAAAAGGTTAAATAAAATCGTTTAATGTTGCTACCAAAAAATTTACATTTTTTTTGGTTATTAACATTTTATTTCAAATTATTTCAAATCACTTTTTTTTTTTACAATGCTTATTAATAGTATTTTTTAATAGTTAAGACTACATTTGTTGATATTGTTTCGTTTCTTTATATGTTATTCAGTACGTTACAACAAATGAAATTAAAACGTTTAACTTTTTGTATATTTATTCATTTCATTTATTTTATAAGTACGTATGTACATATATAATTTCACAACATAATTTTCCAAACAGACTCATTTGGAGTAGAAGTACCGCATAATTCAATCAATTTATTCAGTTGATTTTATAATTTATATTAAATTTGTAATATTTAACTCTTATTTAAGACTTTGTTACAACATTTATCAATAGTTATTAACTTAAAAAGATTATTTTATCTTACAATAAAATAGTCAAAGTAAAACAGCCCAAATTAATAATAACACTAAATATAGATAAGGTTTTTTAAAATTCTTATAAAGGTACTGATCTTTGATATATTTCCTTTTTGCGTAAGTTTTTACTTAACTGTAACTTTTGTGTAAATTTCTTTCAGCAGTTAAGTACTCCTTATCGATACGACCAAAACAATACGAATAGAAAAATTGTAAGAGTTTTCCCATTGCGATCCTCGTTCATTCAAAACATTGACCTGGATAATCTTTTTTTAATTTATTTTCAAGACTAACTGGTCGTATTAAAGTTAAATCTAAAAATGATATTCAAAATAGAATGACTTGTATTTTTTTAACTGTTCATTCTTCTTAATTTTCAATTATTTTTCCATTTGCTCCATCTTAACGTTTCTCTATCATGGAATTTTTTGCAACTAACTTTAACTAACAATTTGAGACAAAAATTGGTCTTTTTTCATAAGTCAGTTATTTGCAATTTTATTCAAAAGCCGTCATTATTTCTAAGGGAATAAAGCATTATTTGTCTAATTATATATATATAAATAATAAAGAGTCTCTTTATATTTTTAATATTATTTTCGATATCATATAATCCATTTGAAAATTAAAAATGAGCACGCTCCTTAGTAACATAGTATTTCATATTTTAAACAGTCAAATAATTACATCGTAAATATCGCTGATTTTTCGAAAACACATTTTGACATTGTCTCTCTCTCTCTCTGTTTAAGCATTTAACTCTTAAGGTATTTATGCAAAGTTTCATAAATGATATCCAATAGAAGACAATGAATTATAAGAACAGCGTTGCAAACCACTCAAGAGCTCTTGAAAATAATCAATTTCCAAAGAATTGCTCAGCAATTCATCCTATGAGCTCCTCAAGAGTTTATGAGCAATAATTTATATTTAAAAATACGAAAAGTAAGACAGAAAAATTTATCCCATGGAATTTCAAATGCTACAAGTTAAATTATATAATATAATTGTTTTCTGTTTTCTTTTCTTTTTTTCTTTCATATACGGATCAGCAATACGTCTGGCCTCCACATTTAATCACTCGTAAAGTAGCTTTAATGCTTGTTAAACAGACATGGAGAATCACAACGCACAAGATAACAGTGAATGCTATATATGGTAACGTCATTAG
Organism: Ceratosolen corneri; assembly: GCA_030522565.1. NCBI lineage: Eukaryota > Metazoa > Arthropoda > Insecta > Hymenoptera > Agaonidae > Ceratosolen > Ceratosolen corneri. Next base: position 23,432 of record JAPYYT010000345.1, read on the forward strand.
TGCGAAAAATGTTGAGACGATAATGGAATTTGAGGTTTTGTAAGTTTAAATCTCGACAACAACAAGCTGTTCTTCAATTATCCAAATGTCTAATGCACATTTACTTTCGTAATGTATTTGTATACGTATGCAATTTTATTATTAATTTTGTCTTATCTTACATTATTTCATTTATCAAACGCAAACATGAACGTAATTGTTGAGCATTATAAATTGTTGAGAATGTAAATCAATGTGCTTGCATTCTAATGTGATTTAAATTTTGTATTCTTGCACAGAGAAAGAAAACTCGATAAAACTGCCAAAATAGGAAATATTACAGTTTTAAACTTGGCATTAGCAATATAATTAATGAATCGGCTACGTGGAAAAAGCGGTGCGTGTCTATATTCAATCTATCACTTGAAGACATAAATCGTCAAGGGTGCCCCATTAAAATATTTTTAATAATACAACGATTAAATAAATTTATTGGCATTGATAATAAAATGCATTAAAATACAATGAAATTACAGACGAGATAGACCATTTCATTCACTCGGCCCATTAATGAATCGATATAGCTCAACTCAAAGTATGTAAATTCAAGATCTCGGAGAAGTGAAACGTCAGCTCAAACACTGTTGACATTCAAAGTATTGCCCCTTGTTAGCCAAGAATAAACACCGTCTTGTCCCGAAATCACTTGCACCACTTCTTGGCAATACGGCCGTGTATGTGAAGCGTTGATACGCCGATCCTAACTCCCTAAGTCAAGAATATGCCACCATCGATCGGCTGCTTTCGCCAAACTAGGCCACTACCACTGCATTCTGCGTCCTTTGCATCTTTCACCTCGCTTTATTTTCACGAGCTGCTCGCATAACCATTCCAACTTCCTCTTTCCCGGCCCTACTCACCTACCCGCACACGTCATTCTCTCCTCCCCCCCCCCACGGATATCTTTTTCCGACTCTCCAGCTCCCTTTCTTTCTCCCATCGCCCACGCATTCACCACGAGCGCCCACACCCACGCCTCTACACGCGCAGACAATATATACATACTTACATACATATATATATACATACATATATATATATAACGATATATATATAACGATATAGGCCTGCGTGCGACTTTAACGATGTGTGTGAGTGGTGCGGTGCGGTCGGGAGGTATCTATCCATGTGTCTCTCTGAGTGTGTGTGGGAGCGAGCACATAAACGGGAGTGACTACTTGCGAAGGCAGACGAATCGTCCGAAAATCTAGACACGTCAATATGCATACAATGCAATGAATCCGAAATATGTTAATTCGTTAGCGTGCGAATGAATTGAAGATAGGTGTTTTCATTTTTTTCAAGCAATTGCACATTGCTTCAGTGAACAGATGATATTAAGACGTGAATTATGTCAAATGTAAACATAATTTGAATGAAGAATAATAAGTTTTAATAGTGTTAATTACCTTTTTTATTAATTCTTTTATAATGGATTTTAATTCGTCTTAAATTATACTTAAAATATTAAAAAATCATGAACAATTAGTGGTCAATTAGGGAACAAAAAATTTTAATGCCTTCTTCAATAATGTTTAGTATGTGATTTATAAATGAATTTGCCCAAAGTTATTTCCTTGTCAGTTATCTGCAATAATAGCTACTAGAAGCTAAATTGAAGCGATAACTACAAGATAATTATTTAACTTTGAAAACAATACTTGAACTCTCTACAAAAATGGTTTGACTATAAAAACAACTCTACAAAAACACTGATTAATCATTTAAATTGCTAATAATAATAATCGCATCTTGAACCTCACTATACATCATATATATTTTAAATTATAGATTGCACTATATTAAAGTATATTAATCAACTTTCTTTTCGTGACTAATTATAAACGAGCTTTAACAAAACTAATAAATTATCCTTCATCCTTCATATATTCATTGTATAATATTATTTGCTGTTTTTCAAAATAATATGATTTTTATTTTGCCTTTTTTTCCAAGTATAGCAAGTATTTTGTGAATTTTTTTTCTAAATATCAAATCGACATATTTAAAGCACACATAATTGGAATATAACATACATTGGAAAGGTAATCTCATTTTATTTCAATTCTAACAAAAATGATTGAGTTTTCTCTATTCCTACCCTATTCCTTTATTAGAAAAAAAAAATAATAATAATAGTTAATATTATTTACATATAATTTTAATTCACTAATAATCGATTGCATATACTCGACAATTGATTAACAAATAACTTTGAAATATTTCAATTAATGTTATTTTACTCAATACCCTTATGTAATAAAATTTATTGAAAGAGTTGTATTTCAATTTATTAAATTTTTTAATTATAATATTGAAAATATTTTTAAAAATATTTAATTTACATGATCAGTGTTTGATAAACTTCTATTTTATTTAAATAAAATCTATTGCTTTTGTACTGCTATTAATATAATGGACTTATCGTTGCTATTTATTATATATAAAATTAGTCCTTTATATATAATAACTGTTTGATTTTATTATATATTATATATAGAATCTCATTTTCCTCATATTTATTGTATCTGAATTAATACTCCCAAGATATAAATGATTTACCCGTGATATACTTGAACACAGACTATTACAATATCAAATATTAACAGATTATGACACCCTAACTTTTGATGAGAATCATGATTTCACTTACACTAAGCAATGCATGAACATGGATAATAATGAAACTCTTAAACATTTAATTAAATCATCGTAAAAAATTTTTTCTTTCGTAAAAGCTTGTCTGTTATTCATAAAATATTAATAAAATCATAACAAAGAAATATTTCTAAACAAGTAAACAAACGAACTTTTTGATTGTTAATTTTTGAAACAAATATATTTACCAGAAAACACGTAGATGAACGAAATGTAATTCCATCCTTCATTTAATCGTACGACAATTTATTTTAGAATTATGCTCCTTGATCTACATTTGCCAAAGTCACTATCGTTCCGTAATATCCATTTAAAGTTTAACCACGTGCTTCACTATTTAAGTAAAAACGTCTACTTTACCATTTGTTACCATTACTTGCCAGTGAGAGTATGTAATAATTCTTTAAACAAACACTCGTAGACTGTTATTTGTCTGAAAAAAGTCGATATAAGTAAACGATGACAATACAAATTGAAGAATGCATAAATATAATAATAATAATTCTCAATATTGACATTCTATGAAAATGTAATAAGATATAATGACGAGATTCTCTACGTCTATTATCTATTACCTTTTCTAAATACATTCTATATCCAGTAAGAAATATTAAACAATAAATGCGCGCAACGTAATTTCGGTGCAAAATAATCTTCTTACTATCAGCATGAATTTAGCTAATATATACACAACTCGATATACATCATACAAGTTTTATAAGAGCAATATATATGCATAAGTAAATATTGAACCCGTAGAAGATGGCCCAACTTGGGTACGACATATAGTGTACTACAATTCCAACTAAAATTAATTTTTATTGAACTTGCTTCGGAAAGTATCCTTATTCAAATAACAATAGATATTCGTAAATACTAACAAATTATTAATATACATTTATATATTTATATTTATATATATATATATATATGTATTTCTATATAAACTCTATATTTAATAAAAGCCTTAATTAAACATACTTTGAGCTATTAAGAAGATTAAAATTATTAATTTATAGATTTATTGATTATATGATTTTCTTATCATATATTCTTATCGTGTGATTATATAATGAATTCGTAGAGCATACACTGTTATAATGCCATTTTTTTTTTTGACAAATGCACGTTTAGTATAGAGTTCAGTACATCGAGTTATAGAATGAAAACGATATAATCCGTACAATTGTCCAAATAATTATACATACATTGAAACATATAAAACATGTATAAAATGCCATCTCGTTTTATTGGTTGGATTCTTCATTAAGATTCATGATTATTATTTTCGATTAAATACAAGCTGGTAAGGCTTTGACAATAAGTCGAATTACAATATTAAACAATGTTACTGAGCACTTGAAATTGAGTTGAAATTGCTCGATATCCTCTATGAATGTACATAAGAGAACCGAATTTGCGTCTAAGAATCAATTAATTATATAAATAACCATTACAGTATAAGCAGTACAATAACTTAATCGGAATAATATTCGTAAATAAAACTAGTTATAATTAAACTTGATGTCATTTTCCAATTAATTGCATATAAAGCATCGCAATTTATAATGAGTTTTTTTTTAACTGTATTAAGAGTTTTAAAATGTTTATAATATAAAATTAATAAATATCAATTTCAGTCAATTGCCTGGAGTTGGATAATTAAGTCGAACAAATTGCCATTTAAGCATTCGCCCTTCCTCAGATGAAATATTAGTTAAATTATACTATTAGTTATCTAAATTATTAGCAGATTGTGAAATTAAAAAGAATTGGCAAGTAAATAAATGATTAAACAACATACAATTTTGTACGTATAAGGAACTTTATATAGATTTTCTCATGGTTTGAAAAATGCCCTGGACTTAAAAATTTCATAATTCCTCTTAAATTATTGTAAATCTAAAATGATAAACAGAAAGAAGATTACATAAAGATAAAAAAAATTATTTAATTTTAGTGCAATAAAATATCATTATTAAATACCATTACTCCAATTATATTTCTCTATATAATAATTCATGGATCATTATTTTTCTTCAAATAACTACATGTCATTAAGACTATTATTATTGTCATTAACCAAGATATTTTGTTACGTGTTTCGATTATAATGTGATAACAATTCAAATAAAGAAGTGAATACAGGTAGGTATCGTCAAGGAAAACACGAGAAGCTTAAAATAGTTGCTGTACAATAGTTATTTATTTATAAAAAGCGTTATATGATACATATTTCGACGGAATTACGTTTAAAAGTTGAAATAAATATTTCTAATGCTAATTGAAATCGCCGCTTATAGTAAATTAATTTCATAAAAAAAATATTCATCATTTGGACAAAATTTAATACGTCATTGGCTATTTCTAAGTAATTCTTTATAAGTCAAATAAACTTAAGTCGCATCCTTTATGTTTCTCTCGTTATTTTTCTAAATTAATTATTCGAAACTATTTCCATTTAGTGCTATATATTATATTATCTAATATCTAATTATTATTATTATTATATGTATTTATTTAACATATTACTTCACCAAAATTGTATCGGGTGTTAATTTGATTGGAGAATAATTAAACCATAATTATAAAATTGAAACTTGGAAATAAATAATATTGTTATTAATCAATTAATAATATTTCACATAAGTTTTCACGATTCTGTAAAGAATTTTAGATTTTGTACTTTAACTTTAATTTAAAATTCAAAAAAAAAAAAAAATTTTTTTTCCTTTACTTTAAAAATAAACATAGTAATTACATATTATTATTATTTGTAATAATTGTCAATTTAAATTTTTTCAATTAAAATTTAAAATTATTCGGACAATTAAGCTTAGAATATTTTAAAAATATATTATTCTACCTCATCTGTGGCGTAAGTTCATAAATATTGATACACCAAATGGGTAAAACAAATTTTTTATCTCTGCTTCCCAGTCAAAATATAAGAAGCAATTTAAGATTATTATTTTTCAATTCGCTCTTTCTTCTTTTACAAATGTTCGTACTGTCCTTATCAATTATATCAAATCCGAATATGTAATATTGACTTCATCATTTCAGTATCAAGAATGTATTAAAATTTATCATATATATAAATTTTAAAATTCAAATTAAAAGAATTCAAAGGAATTTTATACAATTGAGAATTATTTCAAAAATTCTAAGATTCACGATTTAACTTTACCTACCTCACAGATGCATTACTATTTCTTTACAATTATAGTCATACTTTGTTACCACGAATGTTTGTTTCATTTATATATATATATATATATATATATGTGTGTGTGAGTTTATTGATGAAGTTTATCCATTATGCTCTTTTCTTTAACGACTGCCATTAGAGTATAAAAAGTTTTATTAAATTCGCTCAGCAAGAATGTACCATAACTGCAGTTATTCTTTAAATTAATGGATGAAACATATGCTCTAGTCAACCTATCATATGATTTAAAATTGTAAAAAACATAAGCTTATGTGTCTATTTTTACATGTGCGAAATTCTATTTTTTTCAATTTTAATTATTTAATTGTCATAATATAATGTATATTCAAACTAGATATACAAAAAATTAAATTAAATTGAACAAATTACGTAAAAATACCATATTCATAATTTTGAAAAATATTTAGTACTAATATAATATTTCAAATAATTCTATTTTAATTTTCATAATTAACATTTATCGTTTTTTTATTCGCTATCTATATCTAAAAGAACAACAAGTTCTTCGATTCGTTAAGAATAAGTCGTCCGTGTTGGTACTTAATGTATACATGCAAATACATAAATATTACAAGCTATGAAATTGATGTTACTTAGGGTCGGAGGAACCAGGCGTTGTATTTGCAAACGCAAAGTACGCAGAAGAAGCTGGGCACGAATGCTCTCGTTAATTAGAAAAGACTTATCATAACTATGAAGTCGTATGAGCAGAGATTCACGCATGCGTGTACAAAATTCAGTTGTGTCTCGAGTGCGCGTGAGCAGCTCGGATCAGTGGTCCAAGTACTTTGGAGCCATCGATTTTTATGGATTGTCTAGCTAGGAAAGTTACGTGAGATAAATGACAGGAGACAAACTTCACTGAACTTTAGAGCAAATTCGGAGCCGTCGAAGCGTCGTTGAAGAGTTGCCGAAGTTGCGTAAGAGGCCAAGTGATGAATATTTAGGACATGCGCTACGGATTTCCACTTTGTTATTATAAGTATTATTAGCATTCACGAGAATATTTATGAAGCTGACATGTAGTACCGACGTTTTATAGTTAAACTATATTTTATACGTAACATACAATTTATATACTTTTAAATATAATTTTAGCGTTTAAAATATAATCGGTACGTTTAAGATATGATTAAAAATTTTCAAATATAATGTACGCAACGTCCAATCAGCTGATGTGTTATTCATTCAAGAATTTTTAGACTTTAACGGGCACGGCTTATAAATTTTATTATAAATTATAAAATTTGCAATATCGTTGATCTATTATAATTTGTCTAGCGTGAAAGTATTGTCAGTACAATACTTTATTTATTCTTCACTTAATATTAAACTGCTTAACAAAATAATAATATCATTAATTTTAAATGTGCATTACAAAAGTAATGACATGTCTTTGTTGCTATTGGAGATAGTAGTTATTATTTTGATAATTACATCCTATTAACTACGTAGCAGTAATTTATTATATTAATTTAAAAACTTTTAGCAAAACAATCGAAACTATGGCTTACAATGCGTTGTAATTTTTATAGTATAAATCTAATGTCTTTCAAGTCATTGTTTAGATAATTAATTATTAAATAATTTTTCATATCATTAAAAATTTATTCTTGAATCTATTCAGATGAACAATATGGATATAAAATTCCAGTAATATCAGTAATTAATAGTGGGTATTCGATTAATGAGCTTTTGAACAAATTGAAAAAATATATATTCATAAAGAATATGCAATAACTCTCATATTCCATTAATTAAAGAAAGTGAGCGAGTGAGATTTTGCGAGTGTGTGCGCGCGCGTGTGTGTGTGTGTGCGCGCGTGTGTGAGAGGGAGAGAAATAGTCAGTGAGATAGACTAAAAGAAAGATGTCAAAGTTTTCATTTGACTGAAAAAAGTTTTTCTTCTCAATTTGCTATCTGTTAACGACCGGAGCTCAGAAGGAGAAAAACAAATGCAAGTTTAAGGTGCCAAAATTACTCATTCAACAAAAATAAAAAGTTCTTTTTTACTTTACAAAGAAATGAAGAGAGAGAGAGAGAGAGAGAGAGTTTTAAGATCTTAAGAGAAATACGTTCAGAAACTCAACTCTTATAGCTCGTTGAACCAAATTATGCATTTCATTATTCCTTACGAAAGACTATAAATAAAATATGTATTTTTAATGTATCTTAAATGCAATTGTATCTAAGCCTTAACATCTTATTTTGTAAATAATTATATATGTATATATATATATATATTTTTTTTTTCTTTAATCGAAATAATTTAATGCCGATTAATATTAATTGGCTAAGAGGTGCTGAAAAACAAATCAATATAGTGACCATTTATTAAAATTTATCTAATAATCATAGTTTAAAATATTGTTTATCGCGTTTGAAAACGTATTTATGAATTGTAAGAATAGTTGCTAAGAGAATGTTAAAAATATTAAACGCGCTGGGCATTTTCAGAATGGTTCAGAAAAATGTAGACAGTTATGGTGGTTCAACAGAAGGAAATAAGTCAGTATTTCTATTTATATATCCAAGTGGCGAGTTTTGTAAGACGCTGTTTCTGATATATGATCCATATCTAGAAATAAAAATGTACCAGATATTACATGATAAAATCTACGAGCATCGCAATTGTAAATTAATACTTCCTATAAGTAGTTAAATATTTTACTATTGTAATTTCAGTGTTTAACGCATCTCATATTCAAATTTCTGGAATAAGAAAGAAAATAAAAAAATTACCGTAACATATAAATATGCATGCGTGTAAATGTGTACGTGAATAATAATGATGCGGAATTCTACGAGGTTTTGTGTGCAAAATACCTCTTAAAGTCTTGTTATACGCCTACAAAAGTACATATGGCTGTGGGTATCAGAAAAATTTGCCGTAATGCATAAAGAGCAATGCCACATGTAATTGCTACCTATACACCTACATTATGCCTGTCTATGAATAGAGACATAAGAAAGTGATTTACTAGCGTAAATAACGTCTTGCATAACTCCCACTTGTGCTCTTACGTAGTATGGGTAGCTCAGCTCGAGCCAGATATATATTAATATATTAATATATTAATGCATGGACAAATTAATTAATGGCATTTGCTAAAAAATCGCTGTTATTACGCGTGATCAGTTTCCATGAGCTTTCTCTTGTGGTACAATAGTTTTCTGATAAGCTAATCCATAAAAGAAATTACAATTTACAGACATCTCTTATCTGATTAATTAAATTACACTTTTCTGTCCAACGCCTTAATTTTTTTTTCCCGCTTGAAAACTTTGGGCGATAATAAATAATGATAATAAAGAAAAAAAAATAATAATAACAGACAACGTTTCTACGTCAAACATCTTCTATACCACCAAGTTTGAAAATAATTTTTCAATTTTATTTTTACAATGAACATATATATTCCTTTTTCCATTTTCCAATTGTAAATAATTGCTTGGACATACGTTATTATGCAATAATTAATATCGATTTTCCAACATTTGTACCCCACATAGTGAATCAAACAATTTGTGTTTATGCAAAGTTAAACACTTATAGAATCAAATTATACGCGTAAATATTGTAAATATTTTTTTATAACTTAGAAGATGAGAATGCAAGTTGGGCAGGAAAAAAGGAATAGTTATAACGCAGTAAAAGGAAATCTAGAATATCTTGTAATCGAGTTCGGCTGATGAAAATATCGTATTTGAATTTCCGATATCGGTCGCAGAAAATTAACTTTGATTTTTAATTAATAAAGCCAATACTGTTATTAGTTTTTTTTATATAATTTATTCTCATAACTCTTGCATATATGAAAATCCCAAATATCTTTCACTCTATTAATATTGATTTTTTTTTTTTTAATAACAATATAGTCATTTTTAGAAAAATTGGTTTTTATGACCGAAATTTAAGATTAATCAATTTGAAAATTTTCCTTTAATATATAAAATTATTAGACAAAAAGCTCCATCGTGAAATTTTTACATTTTTCAAACAAATGTGAAATTTGTGAAACGAATATTTTACACAACTTTTATATATAAATATAATTAGCAAATTGTAAATATTATTTATAATTATTAAATTTAACTCAATAATTTTAAACAATCATCTTAATGTTATAAATTAAAACTGTTGTTGAAATAATGAATATATCTTTTGAGTATAAAAAATTACAATAAATTTTTAATAACAAGTGTTGAAATATATTATTATAGGAGAATATATATACACACATTTAAATAGAAAAATGTAACAATACTTATTTAATCGTAAAAAAAAAATCAATTTAATAAATACGACTTATAAGATAGGACCAGGCAAGAATTAAAAATCACACAAGCATTTGCATATTTTTCTAGACAATAGAATCTATTTGAGAAACAAGCTTCTCGTATATAATAATTATAGAGGAGAGGCTTTATAGAATGAAAATTGTGATGGTTAAAGAATACTATATTTGCACTTGAATTGTTTACTTGTGCAAGCTTGACGAATAACGGGATGTAATTATAAAGTGTAATAATCATCTAATATTATAATATAAATAATACGCGAGTGCCGACATATATATATATGACGTGTATTGTGATAGTCAGTCGAGAGCGTAATGAAGGAGATGGTGGTTAAGGAAAGCCTTTGGTCTTCGTTGATGATATTGTACAAATGCTTGATAATTGACAATTTCCAAGTGAAATGGAAGCAATAAAGATTGACCAGGGAAATACAATTTTACGAGTCGTTAAATTTCATTACTCGCAATGAGAGTTCTCGAATACATTGGGCGCCATTAGAAAATTCTTATTTCAAATGCTCTTTACAATCAGACTTGAAAAATAGCTCAAGATAACGGCCCTCAATTAACCTCGCGACTTGGCTTTTATAACGCACTCACAGTATAATGCGTTAAAGGAAATACGTCAAGGGAAAACTCAACGAAAGACGTCTTTCTAAGTAGCTAGGCTCTTTACACAATTGCCAGGCTTAATGTCAAAAATCCCAATGCTCACGATGCAATCCCAGACAACTATTATTGTGCGTCTTAATATTATTATTGTAGGCCATACGTAATTACGTAGGGCGTCAACGTTCCTCTCTCCCTCGATCCTCACATTTGACCTCCTTGTCGCTTACCGCTTGTCATCACGAAGCTTAACCGAAACATGGCCTTTGCATTACAGAGAGCACATTCCGAGTGATCCTGAAGAAGAGCAGTCGTGGCCTTGGCTTAAGCGTATCCGGTGGCGGTATTGCAGGTCCAGTCCGCGTCAAGCGGTTATTTCCACAGCAGCCCGCCGCCCTCTCCAATAAACTCCAATCGGGTGACATTCTTGTGGCCGCCAACGGAATACCTCTCACCGGCCTTACTAACTACGTAAGCCAAGCGCAAACAGTCGAGCATTATTAACACACGGAAGCTTAGACTCGCAACCGCGACTCTCGAGCGGACCCTGCCTAGCTAGCCCTGCCCACCAAATTATCGTCGCTCCGACATTTCCGGTGGATCTTTTTCTTTTTTTTTTATAGAGCGGTGAACGATTATTCGTACATTGCCATCAGCGTGTATTTGCGAGATAATTAAAGGGGCTGGGAGGTGTCCCGTAGACTCTTAGAGGTCTTTTTTCCTTTGTGTCGAAAGAACGATTGCGCCAAGGTCAGCGATCATGAGCCTTGATTCGTAATACTTAAGGATTTTATTATTAATCCTATGGCATTTTTATTGGTATTTATAATTCCGAGGTATTCGGCGTGTACTGGCTACTGCTAATGTCTACATTCAAGCATAATAAATGTCTTTCGTAATGATTTGCAGCGAGCTAGCTGGCTGATGAGCTCGAAACGTTGCTAAAACTAACGAATTTGTGGCGTATTCTTGAATATTCGTAGATGAAAATCATGCCAATTTTTGTTGGAAATGTTGCATTAATAAGCAATGAAATTACTTACTCGTCGTCTATGGCATCGACTAATTTTGTCAAAGTAATAGCTAACAATTTGCCCCGGGTCGAGCTTAAAATCGAATATACTCATAAATATAATAATAAATCTCCTCGTAATATTGGCAGTTAGCTCGCCAGCAATTTATCGCGCTAACCTCTGATTAGTTATTAAAATCTCTTGGGAATCGACGTGAGCTCCCGTTAAAAATAGATGTAATATTTCAGGGATACCATTATCGACTTCTCGTTATTTTGGCACACTTACGACTTACAAGCGATACCCCCTCGAGCCAATTACACCCACACATGGCGGCCAGCTAATTCTACGGGCTAATCGACCTGACATTCACCCATCACTCCCTTAATGCCCATAAAAAGTATAATAATTTATATTATCGGGCGTTCGCGATTTAAGGGCATTGCACATTCAATGGCTGGGCTTTGAAGATTATTCCTGCTGAATTAAAAAAGTGTGGATAAAATCTCGTATTGTAGTTAAAGACTTTCAAGTGATTGACGCGTGAGCCGTGGGAGGGAAAATGTTCTACTTATTTAAATTAAAATCAAACATTGTACTCGTGAATTGTTTATTAATGAGTCGATTGAACGCGAATGTCATAAATTCTCGTGGAACTCATTTACAGTATTCATTAGTAAATCAATAATCATTTATTTCAGCGGACGGATAGATATATAGAACGTCAATCGAAAATGCAGAAAACTTATTGTAATTCAAAAAGGGGAAGGTTAAATCAAACATTCGACAAACATGCAAAACCAATCAAATCATACTATAGTGGCATCAACGTGAATGCTACATTTTAATTGTAATTTCGCGTTGAATGTTGGATTGATTAGTGCCGATTTCCTTAAATACAGTGTAATTAATTCTGACCTTTATTTTAAGGGATTTTTTAAAATGCAATAAAATTCATCCATTCGTCGTAATTTTAGGTCAAATGTAATAGCGACACTGCAGATGGAAATGAACGCGAATCATTCGTTATCAAATGCTTTTGAAACTGAATTAATTTTAAGATTCGGCGATAAATTAATTTGTACCGTAGCCCAGGATGATCGCCACCATTATTACTCATCGTACACACCAAAATGGTTTTTAAACTTGATTTTTACGAGTAAAACTTCGCGGATCAAGCTAATCAATACAATTCGTGCAATTCGTACAAGTAAAATGCCCAACGAGTATTTAAATACACACAGAGGGAGAGCATGTGATATATGCATTACTACGAGAGATTAGCATCCATGTCGAGCAAATATTTCATTATAATTAAATAAGCAAATATTATATTATAATAATGCAAATAGTTTTGTAAATAGAGCACCGCCTCACTCCTCTTCTCCTTTAACAGCCTCTCCTTTAATAATAATTGCCCGCAGCCGAGCGATTGTCTAGCTTCATTGTTTCCGGCCACTCGAGCCTTTAAAGTCGGTTTTTAATCAAAGTTGACGCACTTGTTGCAGGAGGCGCTAGAAGTACTGAGAACAACCTCGAGCACGGTGGAGCTGGTAATATGTCGACTTCCTGGTGATACAACGGGGACACCACCGAGCGTGGCGCCACCCCCGCCCCCAACGCGCAGAGATAATCCCGGACTTACCCTCAAAATACCTCTGAATCCGCTGCCACTCTTGGATGTTGAACCGTGCGGGGTAAATCGATAAAAATAACTGTCATTCGGTAGTTGGGTAGGAGTCGCTCTTTATTTATGGGAAAGAGCTGAATTTACAATATAAGAAATGCCTCTCCTGATGCTCTTGTGGGCAAAATTATTGGCTTTGGTGGCTACTTGCTGCGTCCATCTGAGTTTTAAAGTGCTTGATAAATGCAATAATCAAAAGACGAGTAGCCTCGTCCCTGGACTTGATTTAACTTATAAATGACGACACTGGACGCATAATTTTCTCAAAGTTTCGACCTCCCAAATCTTATATCTACCCATCATCTACCTACATAGCCTACGAGACTTCAAAATTAGATTCTTAAGGAGGCCAATACAGCTATATCATTAAGCTATATAATACGAAGAAAATAGTATAATATAAAACTTTCGTCTATTTATTGCGCACTGGCACTTTGAAGGACTTCCAGCGCGAAGTTTTTAATATTAATTTTTAAAAATTCGTAAAACTTTGATCGAAGAATGAAAAGTTTTCTATGAAACTCGAGTTAATGATAATATACATCGGCGATTCGATATTATATAACCCTTTGGCTTTACAATCTATTATTAAATGCTTGGATAAAAGTACAAACACACACACACACACACACATATATATATTTATTTATTGTTTTAAATGTCGCTTAAATTATTCCATTTTTATATGGACCTTTAGCAAAAAGAAGCAGCATTAATGGCACGTAAGATTATTGAATAAACTGAAGAAATAATACTATATTTTAATAATCTTTTTTTTAGTCATGTGTGGTGTATAAAATAAACGAATAACTAAAATCTACAATCTTTTTTCTGAAAAAATCTAAAAGTTTTATTTCTCATAAAGTTCTACAGAGCTTCTTCTATTTCGGCAAAAGCATTAAGAATTATCGTTTAATTTTAGCATTTAACCTTATCCAATGCATTCCAATAAGCGATAAACCAAGAAATACACAGACAATGAAAATCCTAAAGCAAAGCTAACAATGCCGCTAATACCAAACATATAAAACGTTTACAGGTTTCGCAGCTCATTCTTTCTCTTATATAAGCCGAGCATTATATCTTACCATTAACCGTCAAATATCAATTAAACTTTATTCTAATGAGAAAGGAAATTTAAAAAATCATAATTTAAATTGAGATTATTATTTAAATGGGCGTAACGCCGCGACTCCATTTCAATGGAAAATCGTAAGCCAGGATTAACCCAGTTGAGAAAATATTGTGTAAAAAAGAGCGAGACGACTTGACAATTACTCCTCAAGCTGCATATTAAAAAATAACCGTGCGCGTACGTGAAAATAGCTTGTCTCCCGCTGATTAATGCCAGTTAGCAATATAATGATAATGATAATAATGATAATAACGACAACGACAGTATAACATAACGGAGGCTCCTCGGCCATAGCTTCGTGGGCTAATTAAGTTCTCCACGGCAGGAGTTCGACATCGAGATGACGAAGGTGGCAGGCAGCCTGGGCTTCACGCTCCGTAAGGCGGACAGCAGCGCCCTGGGGCATTACGTGCGCGCCCTGGTGCGCGAGCCGGCCTTAAGCGACGGGAGGATCCAACCGGGCGACAAGATCGTCGCGGTCGACGGAACGCTCCTGTTCCCGATGAGCCACGAGGAGGCCGTCGCCCTGCTCAGGCGATGCGGCCCCAGGGTCACCCTAAGGCTCTACCGGGACCTGGTGCAAACGCCGGTCTCGGCGCTCTCGCCCACCGAGTCGGACTCGCCCGCCCGTCCTACCAAAACCTCCTTGAGGTGAGCCAGCCGCGCTTCAATTTCAATTCTACTTCAAATGAGCCTGCGAGTAACAAGGATGGCCGCTCTCTTTCGACGAGGCCGACTAATCGACTAATAATCTACGTCCTCGGGATCAAGCATTTTCGCCTCACTGGTGGCGCGCTCGGTACTTTACGCGCAATGCCTTAGCTCCTCATTACCAATAGAGCGTGTAATTCTATTTACGCTAGTCACATTATTAAATCTCTCTCTAATTCGGCCCTGGATCACTTTACGTCTCATTTATTTATTTAATTCGTTGTTATTATTTCCATTTCACTTTTTTCAACAAATTACACTTCGCGTTTCAACGGGGTCATCGCAGTCACGTGGACGTATATTTATGACACTTTTAATAATTATTAATAAAATCGAATTAAATTGATTGTTGTCTGGTTTTTGGTGTCGATTAACTGTACAACCCTTTCGAATGGAATATTTGGAGAAAGCCTCTTCAGGGCCACCGTAACCTCCGTAAAAATCTCTTATTTATCGACGCATTGTCCTGCTTGCGTTGGGATTAATGGGAGCCTATTCTACTTATCATTGCCATAAAATAAAGCGCGTTCATTTGATCCTACCTGGATCTAAATTACAGAACAATAGAGATCCGCGCAAACGACCTCAAAGATGCGCTTGTAGATTAAGAAAAATTGCCGGCTACATTGAGAGAAGATGCCAGCCTGTGATTTCGTACTTTTATAGGCAAGAAGCGGTGGATATGCTTTGTGACCTGGCAGTACGAAAATTATCGCCGTGCACGTCCAGTGGTTCCGCCTGTCCCCGGCAATCCTCGAGCACATCCTGTAACTCGCCAAGAAGGCTACGCAGACCAGCTACTCGTTCCTCCACCGCCGAGACCGACGAAGGTGCGACGAATATTAACGCCATAACCTCATATCTCTACCCTGGGATTTGATTGCGCAACCGAGTACACAAATCTCGCAGATTTTAATGTTTATAATAATGCCATTTTATAATTTCCTTGCCTCACTCACCGCACTCCCAGCACGGCAAACTCGTGCAAACTTTACCTCCTTGCCATACTTACACCACAAATTTCACGCTCTCAAAACAATGGATTTTATGATTTTACCTTTTCAAGAATAGGATAGGACATTTTATTGACGAGCAATCTATATTTATCGCGTGTAGTGCTCCAATTTTATCAAATGAATTCTGCAACTCGAACTTCGGGAGCGGCAAAATAAGGCTCTCGCCAATATAAAATAACTCGAGCCTTTCAGTGGTAGACACGCAAACTTTTAATAAGACTTTGATTTATTCGCCTCCGATCTTTACTGCTCTGCCTCATACAAGAGTGTCTCGACTTATAAATTTGGCGTTTACTTGCCGGCATTCCAATGCACTTCTATCGCTCGTCTAATTATTTATTTCATACAGTTGAAAATCGCATTATATATGTGAGCGACCATAATGCTATCCATCCCCCTTATACTGAAATTCTCAAATTCCTCTCACATAATTTGCAAATCGCTCTTGCTACTTGATCAAAAGGAAAGAAAAAAACATTGCCCACGGCAAACCTTACCCTCGCAATATTCCAATGTTGTTGTTGTTGTTCCACTCCTCGCTAAACTAATCATCCTCGGTCATCGTTCGCCAACGGATAACTTTTCATTAAAGACGAGCGCAATTCTAAAAATATCGATGAAATGCGACTCTTAATCGCACGTGCCTCACTGCTAATACCTTCGGCTGCCTACGAATACAAACGAGCGACATGTTTGCCGAGTCACCCACCCCGCGCCAATTAAATTCAACGCAACACCTCCTCCAAATCATCGCCCCTAAGATCCCGAGAAAGTTCGAGCGGCGCTAAAATCACCCGACAAGCGACCTCCTCTCGACCTCACTTCGATTCCCTTCGATTATTCAGGCGGTTGTGGCGCCAGTCGCAAAGGCCAGCATCACTCGCACGCCTCCTCGAGCCTCGGCCAGGAAGCCCCGGACTCGGACCACCGCCCCATCAAAACGCAAATCACGAACACTCAGCCGGAAACCCCGGCCAACGACATCATAGACCCACCTCCGCTCTATGACGTGTGCGACTCGAGCGACTCGAGCTCGGCCCCGAGCTGCCAGCAGCAACCGAGCCGGCCCAGTTTCCTGGACTTGCGCGGCCCGATCGACAAGCCCCGCTTCCAGTTCAGCACCGAGTCGGACTGCAGTGGTGGCCAGGCTGGCCCCATCGCCCCCGACCCCGATCATTCGAGCATCGAGCACGAGCCTCGGGACCACCACGAGCCGGAGCCGGCCTCGATGCCACCTCTCCTCGACCTCGGCGGCACCTTCAGCTACAAGAATCCGGCTTACCAAAGTGCTAATCCCGCCTGCGGCTCGGCCATACCCGCCGACACCGCCAACACCAAGACCAAAATCTCGCACTCCAGCGAGCAGGATATTCCAGGTAGGTCACTCTCCTTCCCCTTCACTTATCCGAGTAAATGATTCTTCATTGGGCCGTCATTTCCCTTGGAGTAATTAATTGCTCGCTAACGCTCCTACGAGCTCGGGGATCGAGTAGGGGATGCATTAATTGGCGAGTATAGCGATTGTGCGTGTGTTGATAGGTAAAATTATGGGAGCTGATAATCCAGGTGGCAGTAAGGGTCTTTTAAAGTGGAAAGGCGTTATGTTTGCACCAAACGACAGCGACGACACTGACGGGAAATGTAAAGTGCACGATGATGATAAAGATACCATCGAATCGGCGGCCTTATCAAGCCTTCATGAGCAAGGACACGAGGTGAGTGATCGATCATGTGCTGTCGGCTTTGAGATTTCACCTTTGCACAAATTGCAGCCACCAAAGTTACTTAACAAATGTATTGGGAGGAGGGCGCGGGGGAGCGTTCCTTTTCGAAAAACGAAACTCCGCTCTTCCTCCCTTGCTACTTGCTTTTATATAATTTAGCCGCAATTATAGGCTTATTTTTATTATATGATTATTGGCAATAATTGGAAATGTATGTTGCAGGTGTTCATGGTTGAATTGACGCGAGGATGGAACAGCCGCCTTGGCTTTAGTTTACAATCGGAAGGAGAAAATACAGTTATATCGGTTGTACATCCCGATAGTGTAGCTGCTAAAGATGGAAGACTCAAGCAAGGCGATATTTTAATAATGGTGGGCATGATTATTTAATTATAAGTTGTTGTCTATTGGCCGTGATCCCTTTAATCGTAGGGCCTATAGCTGAAATAAAATTGTACACTTTATTTAAGGCATTCAAATTAAAAATTAATATGACATGTAATATATATATATATTGTACGTTAATGTGAGCAGAATTTTTTGACACACTCATATTCGTCTTGAAACAACTTAAAAGGTAAAAAATTATGAGTAATACGTGAAAGTAGTTGTCTACTTGCTCGATTGCAAAAGCCATTTCAGTTTTATTGGCAATTTCGTGGCCGTTCTCGCCGCCAATTATTTGTCTGCTATTTGAATTGAATTTATTGTAAATTACAATTGAAATTGTAAGAAACGGGACTGAATAACGGGATGAATAAACATTGAAATTAATAATATCGGTAGAGTAAGGTTCTTGTAATATCCTCGAGAGAAATTAAATTAAAGTGGCATGATAATTGTTGCAATTTTTCTTGTACTTTTCAGGTAAATGATGAAAGTGTGGAGCACATGTCGACTACTAATATAATCGATTTATTACGAAAAATTCGCGGATCCATAGGAATTACTGTACTAAGGCGCAAAAAAGAAGAGGGGACGTGATATTAAGACAGTGTATCCTTCTTTATTGTTCCTGTTAATACGCACGTCTCACTTATTCAACAACAATACATTCTAGCAACTGCCCCCTGTAAAAAATGTTCACACAAGTAAATTTCACAGAGCTTTCCGATGGAATATAATTTCAACTGAAAAGCTTTATAAATATCGATAGACTGATAATTTCAAGCAATAAAAAAATTACTTGGTAACAACTCCAATTATTGTAAATAATATTGCGCTCTGTATGTATTATAATTGTATAATTAAATGATTGATGTTGAGTGCCTAGACTAAAGAGAGAGAGCAACTTGTAAAGAATAATATGACCGAGCGTCTTTTTGATTTTATAAAATAAAAAATATTAATTACGAAGAACAATTTTTGCCGAGGAAATGCGCCTGAGCAATAATTTATTGAGCAATTAAATTCTTAAAATAAAATTATGTATAATAGGAATTTTATGAAAATTAAAATATTGTAAATTGACATCTTGTAAAGAATATTTTAACATTTAAAAATCATTGAATATCAATGTTGCAATGATTTGTTTGACTATAATTCAGTTTTCGTATAAAAAAAATTAAATGAAAACGGTATGCGAAATATATCAACATCAAAGATTTAATGAAAAGAATAAATTTTTTTTATCCAGCGGATGTAACATTTTACTTTTATAAATACATTATACTACTCACACATTAACATCAGTTAAATTTATAATAATTTCATCTAAGTTATTTATGTTCTTTTTTTTATAAAAATTTTAGTACGTCCTTTTTATTATTTTTTGATATTTATATTACATTTAGTGTTGTTTGCTTCTAAAATATAAACATATCATACGTTTGATGTACTTATAACTTTATAAATATTTTCCCATCGTTAAAACAATGAGCTGTCAACAAAAACTGTATAAAATAGACTCGAAGCGTGTTTTCTTTTTTTTTTTTTTTACTATTCTGTGATCCACTTGAAAAAAATAAAACATAAAAACGAACTAAAGTGAAAAACGAAAAGTAGAAAAAATTATAGGTCGGTATAAATTATTAATATAGATTTAAGTTATGAATTACAATAATTTGAAGATATTATAAAATTAAATGTCAAGCAATATTACAAACAAAAAAAATAATAATAATAATAATAATGTCCGTTTAATCATAACGAGCGAAAATTCAAACGCGTGAAAAAATAAAGAAATTTTCTCTTCGGAGAATATGTATGAAATTAATTATTAAAAATTCATTGAAATGCAAATGCATACAAATTATATAGGCACATACGCATATACGACTATAAATATTTAATAAATGTGATAATTAGTGTTGTAATAGAATCTACCTTAGAATTCTTTTAAAAAGCTTTATTGAACGTTATAACAATTTAAGAGAAAATTAAGTTATATGTATCTATAAAGAAATTTTATCGAAATACCAAAGTATAAGTGTGTAAATAATCAAAGACATTGTTTTGATTATCTAAGCTCTATAACTAAGGGCATATTTTACGAAAATTATAAATTATTTAAAAAATAGCTCCATGATTTTACATTGTTAAGGTTAATGACTTTTGTTGGACTGCAATGCTATCCTGTATGAAATAAAGTTCAATGTCTTTCACAATACTTGATTAATTTTTATCATCGGCATCCCTACATTAAAATGTTCTTTTCCACTAAAATAATTCTTAATTTTATTTATAAATAGCAAAGCTACTAGCAAAGCCAATATAAAATCCATGCAGTATATTATAATAAAATTCATTATAAATACTCAAAATACGTTAGCTAAAGCTATATTATGAATATTGTGGCGTCGTAATGCGAGATGCATTTGTCTCGTAAACAATTAACACTATAAATTAGAAATGCACTAGTGAAAATAGATCATTGCATCCGAGTGGAAAACGAAACCAAGATGGGCCAATAACCATTGGGAATGTCCATCGGATAAATCTCATCAAATTATCTTGTCGGATTACTTTTTGTACGCACGTAAAGGGAGTACTACAGTCTTTAATCATTCGCTTTAACATCAAATCCAAGAAAAGACAACTAAACTTATTAACTTATCAACATAAGTCGATCAAAGGGCATCAAATGATCAATCATTAGATAAAGCAATATACACTTACACTGCCCACAGCAATAAACACGAGCATCATAAGAACAGATAAGATGATGGTGTAAAGCATACATAACACGAATTATCAGTCAATTATCTCTTAATGAAGCTGAATAAACGCAACATCGGAGCCTACTCATCAAGTCAAGCAAAAATCAAATCCATTCAACTCGTTTATTACATAGAAAACTTGATGGGAAAATTAATTAATCAATAGACAAGCATTACTTTAAGATTCATTTATTATTTATAAAAATATTAACTAGCAAATTTATTTTCAAACACAAATGGCGGCTTGCAAAGAAATTTCACAAAATCGTTAAAATTACAGACTCGTCTCGATATTGAATGTAAATAAAAATTAACTTTTATTACGATCTATAATTGCCTGACGACGGCGTACTGGTCTCTTAGGCAAATTCCGCGACTCATCCAATTGGTAATTGGTCAAATTCACTTTAGGCCTACCACGTCGACGCTTCAAGGAACTATCCGAGGCAACAATGCTTTTAAAGTTACTTGTCTGCTCACTTTTATCCAGCTCATTTGTTAAAGTATTGTGTGACTTTAGGGACAAACGATTACTTTTCCTTACTGGGCGACACACTGGAACCTCGTTTAAAGTGGAATCGAAATTCTCATTGATAAGAGAAGCATCGTTTTCTTTTTCCAGTCTCCTATTATCTAGGCTCTGAGAAATTTCCAGAATTTCATTAATTTTTTGGTCTTCTACTTGTTTGGGTTCTATAATACCTACAACATAAACGATGGACATTGGAATTATTATTTATGCGCGAATTTTTCATTAAATCCAATTAATAGTAAATTCATGTATCTCAAGCGATACTTCTTCCCTTACACTTATTTACAAATTCGTCGTGACCATTAGTTGACACGTGACACGATTTATCATTGACTGAGTTACATAAATTATTTGTCGAAATTGTACAATTTAAGTTTGGTCGAAATAATTTCATACTATATAAAAAAACATCTTTCTCCTCAAGCTTAATCTGACTTAATGTTAGATTATCCATCGAGCTCTCACCATTCGCTCTTGTATCATTTGCATGAACTGAATTTGAAAAATTAATCAACAATTTAATGTTACATTTACAATTTGTATTAAAAATTAACTACCATTACGTACGCTTCTTTACAAATTGACTGGATTTATTATCATTGTGCTCATCGACTGAAAAATCATTAATAATGTCATTGCATAGATTTCTTGCTACAATACTACGATTTTCCGTCTCGGCCGAATCATTCTTTCTTGATGCACATTGAGGCATTTGATTGGATTTTATTTTATTTTGCAAATTTTTTGATAATTTAAATTTTTTTCGATTCAAATTTTTATTTAATACTGGACTAGTTTGTATATCGTCGTCGGTCGATTCATCAACTTGTGCATCGTACGATTTATTACAAGTATTTTCGTCGCCTATTAAGGTTTTCAAAGTTTCACTGCCTACTGAACTTTTTTGCGGAGTTTTGGTGAAGCTTTCTGGAGAACTTATAGATGTAGAATTGTTTAAATTTATTGAACTATATTTTAATGGATCATCACTTCTGTATTGTTGTAATGGATAATATTCGTCTGAATCAATGTCCTGAAATGCATCATCATCTGATGGTTTATAAATATTTTCTTCGTATTCTGAACTACATTCCAAAGGATTATTATAATTCATTGAAGTCGACGGTTTATTATTAGAACTACTTCTTTCAATAGTTGGATTTTCCTTTTTTACTTCAATACGGTTTTTAACATCTTCAATAAGTTTTTCAAAGCTGGATTTATTTGCATGCCCTGTAATAATTATTATGTTAAACAAATTTATTTTTATCCATTCCTACTACATAAATTCATTTCACTCACTATAGTTTTTTTGGGCTTCTTCTATTTTTTCTTCATTGGCATTCCTTTCAATTTGTAATCTCTACGAGAATAAAATTATTTAATATACAATTTTAAATAATCATATTACGAGAATGTGCAATTTTATCATTTACTGTTAAACCTAATGTACAGTTTCATAATATTTTATTCATATCTCCAATGTTAAACAATTTAAAAAGAAAAAAAAAATATATATATATATATTAAATATAAAACCTAGATTTACCGTACTTAAGCTACAAAATATCACATTCTTTTCAAAATTATTAAAACAGATAGTAAGCTATTATATTTTTAAATTAAAAAAAAGCAAGATACAATTACCTATTTTATACAAACATAAGTACAATAAACATAAGCATACACGTATGTGAATAAATATTTTCAAATACTAATTAAATACTGAAAGCGTGAAATTGAAATTTGGCACGAATCATATTCTAAAAAAAGCTAATCAATCACTTACAAGTTAACCATTGTAAAAATTATTATTGCACATACTCGGAAATTATTAATAAAAGTTATTAATACATTTGATACAGATGTGGATACTAAAAAATTATCCATTTTTCGTTCTTGTTTTTCTTCCAGTTCACACTGTTTAATTACATCAGCTACAGGTCGAGGTACTAATTTATCACATTCAGTATTATAAATTATAGCATATCTAGTAAATCGATTTTCCAACGTCTTTCTATCACCCTGAGTCGATAGACCAAATTCTTTCATTTTTTTACGCAATTCTGCATCTCTCATAACTCGAAGAACAAGCTTTGGTAGAGGTGGGCGTTTGGATATAATTCTGAAATTATTGCTCTAATTATTTTCCATATTTATCAATGTTTATAATGCTTAAAATATAGAATAAATAATATATATAATTATAACCAAACGAAAACAAATTATCCTTTAATACCAAATAATAATCACTTTTTCAATTTAAGCGAAATAGCAAATTACAACAAAATTCATTATTACCTATCATTTTTAATTGTTCCATCACTGGATTCTCGTTTAAGACAAGCATCCAAATGTGTATTAATATGAGTCTCCGATATTTCAACACTGCATACAGGACACGATACAGATTTCGTATTGATAATAGATGTCGTTAAAATGCCTTTTCTTTTAGGAGTATTAAAAATTTTTGCAATATTTTGCTCTACTTTGGGTGATCTATTTTTACTTGGACTACTAGCACTACATTGAGATGTATCGGCAACTGATGAACCATCCACTGAATAATTTAAGTCCCATTGTGTTATTTCCAAAACTTTAGGAGTTTTACAAAACTGATTACTTCGAGCTGGTCTAACTGGAGGACTATTTGGTTCTTTTTTCGACACTACTACATTATTTGCATTTTTATTTTCAATAAGATTAGCTAGCTTAATTCTAATTTGTAAATAATGTTGAATAATTCCATCCATTGCACGGTTTATATACAAATCTTTTTCGAAAAGGACATGAAAGCAAGCAGGACACTGAGTCTTATAATGCAAATACTTCCTAATACACAAAGAACAATCTGAAATAAATTCTTTACTATTAAACATCTAAATATATATGTTCGATATTGTAATATATATAATAATAACATATTGAATATAAGAATAAGAATATACATTATTATAAATTAAAAGTTTGGTAACAAGTTACGTTAAAGCAAGATGTTCATTTAAAAAAAAAATTTTAGAGTACATATAAGACTTAACACAACTGTATCTTACAATTATGAGAACACGGTGTCATTACTGCAGTTTCCATATATTCATAGCAAATTCCACAGATCATAAAATCCTCGATTCTCTGTTAGAAAAAGAAAATTTGTTTTAAAATGCACTCATCGCATAGATATAAATAAGTGTGAATTGTATTTTGTTGAAAGAACTAAATGTTCAAACGACTAAGAAAAATTAAACATGCGAAGTTTTAAACGCCGAAGAAATTTAATTTAAGTAATTATTTTGCAAATTACTTACCTTTAAATCACTGTATTCATAAGGCCAGTCTATTTGATTAACTTTTGTCATTTTTACGCAAATTATAATCTAATTTAGAGGTTAACTAAAATATAAATACTGCATGGGTTAGTGCTGATACATTCATTACCTTCTTCCATAAATTTTTGGATTATCATTATTAAAGCTTTGTACGTAAAACTAATTCTTACGCATATTTAACCATTCCTATTTTAAGTATTGATAAACGCGCATTAAAAAGGAATTAATTTACCGAAATGTGACTTAAAAAACACCCGCCTTTTCACACAACAAACACTCAAATTACTTATTTCTCTGATATGTAGGAATAGGCAATGCTAACCTATAAAGTTATTTTCCTTACATGGTATATCTCACCATCTGCATTGTTATTTCTTTCATTGAATTCGAATGGAATTTTCGCTTCGGCTAATTCACTTTAATGCTTCTATTAAGTGAAATAAGACTATTTTAAATTTATTTTTACGTAACTTGATGTTTGTTGAAAATATGTAATACGAATTCAATTATTTTTAATAATTTTTCAATTACGTTAAAAGTAAAACTTTTAAGTGTAAAAAAATTATATGACTATCTTTTAAATTAATTTCAAGTTTGTTTTATAAAGTTTGTTTAATGAAGCACCACTGCAACATTTAAATTTATAACTTTGTGACAAACTTGCAGTTATCGGCTTCCGGGCTCTTTCTTATCGACTGTCTGATTTGAAAAATGAGCAAAAAAAATTCAATGATCACGTATGAATTTGATCGTATGATTTTTCGAAAATTTAATAGAGCGCAAAAGAGGAATAAAAATATGTATATTTCATTTTGGCGTGGCCTCACTGCAAATCATACTTCTAATCAACAATGTGGCGATTATTGCGCAAATTGACTTAAATTGAGTTATAGAAAGTGAGATGATAAAATTGCTAAAATTCGACCGAAGTAATAGTGATTGAATTGCATGTAGGACACTATAAATAGCAAAATTGTTAATCAATTCAGGCTCAAATTTGAATTTTCAATAAATTAAAAAAAATCATTTATACAATTAAATTAAACTATTAAAATAGCTTTAAATGATTGGATTCATTATTGTAGTACGAATATATACCGTTTAGCAGAGCTTTAATGTTGATATTGTTTTGTTTTATAATTCATATGCATACCTTAAGACAAAATACGATAGACTTAAACTTTATTTTGTTAATCGACAAAAAAGATAATCAGCTTTATTGACTCATGCCACCGCAGTGTATGTTGTTGTTGTTGTTGTTTTTTAATTATAAAACAATTTTAATATTTTTAGTATTTTCACATTTTTATTTACTAGGACTTTAACCGGATAGTCTACAAAGGTATGATGATTAATGGAGATAAAACGTAGGATTGCCAAATGAATTGCAAAAACTTCGACCTAAATGAATGAAGCAAAGACAAAGAGAAAAAGCGAAGAAATTCAAGGGATAAAGAGACACTAGAGGGGGATAAAAAGAAAGCTAAAACATGTCTTGCTCATTTAACGTCACCGAAAATAATGATAAACAGATGAGCTTAAGCAATAGCATATAACTAAGGGCAAATATCACAAGATACCGTAGCAATTGAATTTAATTCCGTGTGATAAATTGCTTACTTGACATTTATATTTCCTACCCAATTGTGAATTTACACTAAGGCAAAGACTTATTATGCATTCGTGTATAGAATCTTTAATAGCAATGGTAACTCGGTGATATATATGAAATTATTGACTGAAACTTGTTCACGAAAAGGCAAAAGTAATATTTTTTATTAATAATATAAAATACAAAAATAATATTTTAAAAATAATGCATTTGAAACTAAATTCTTATCAATGAGCTTCGCTTGTTATTATCATCGAAGCTTGGTATTATCTGCAGGCAGTCGAGAAGAAAAGACGAACAAATAGATAGAAAAAGACGCACGCACCATAAGGCAGGAAAAATATTAATTTTGGCCTTCCTGATGAGGGCGTGGACCCTCCCTCCCTCACATCCCCCCTCCTAGCGCAAACGCGTCGTCCAAATCTCTTTTTAGACTGAAAAATAGATCCAAACTATGCGTACATGCACAATTGTATTTTACAGTTTGAGGTTGTATATTGATTAGCTGGGTGAAATAAGTGGGTGGGAATTGTAATCCTAGTAATGACGCCTAAATAAATAACGAGCGATAGATAAGACAGCGGTGCCAGCCAACGTGCAGCTCTTCTTCGAGACTCGTGTATCCTTGGATGCCTGTATGCCAATAACCGCATAACCCCAAAAAATGGCGGCATACATATTTATCATTTTTATTTATTCATAATGTTAAAGTGTTATTTTTACGTCATACAATGTTATATAATTTTTTCCGCTGCACTGCACGACGCGCAGATAAAGCCGAAATAGCGCAACTCTCCATCCATCATAAATAAATAAAAGTCCAAATGAACAAACACGGACATACGCACACTCAACTAATCGAATCACACGGATACGCACGACCACACTCCCAGCCATATTCCAAAAATCACAGAATTCATTCTTTTATTTCACATATTAATAATTATCCTCTCGTCCCTCTTGCAACTGTTTTCTTTATTCTACAATGACGTACTTGTTCAACTCCCCATACCCACCACATTTGTCTCAGTCTTACAAAACTCTATACAAATTTTCATTACCCATCTAATGATTTTAATCCAACCTCAATTTACCCTCACTTTAGTTATTCCAAAATTTCAATTACTTTACGCTATGTGCACAGCATAAGGTGATAATAACTTGTGGATGTTAAAAAAAAAAAAAAAATTACAAACAAACATCACCTCCCATCACATCATTTATTCACTACTCTATCTTCCACAAACAGACAGAAGATACATTATTTTATACTCCGTATTATAATACATTTGCTAAAAATTGCAAAAAAGAAGCTGCGGCATTGCATGGCTCCAGGGGGGATTGAACCCACGACCTTTGCGTTATTAGCGCAACGCTCTAACCAACTGAGCTATGGAGCCGGTTAGTCGTTCACGAAGAGTATCATTATTTTATAGCGGGTATTATAATTTTGTTATTGGATCAGCAAACCGCCAAGCTTTATAAAAATAATGCCGATAAACTTTTTTCAATTGAATAGATTCGTACTAAATTATTGGATCGTACTTACGCTATTTCATTCATTGCGTAGTAATATTATGTTAAAAAAGAAGGATTGAATGAATTATTTAGGCGTTACAATCTTGATATTGAAATATATTGGATAATAATATTAACGGTATGAATGGAAATTAACGTAATAAAAGAGTGGAAAAGCATAAATTGCAAATTTAAAAAGTTTTGTTAAAAACACTTTATAAACAATCATATATATAATATAATTATAATCATAAATACGACTGATGGTTTTGTTGTTATACCGAATTACGGAATATTTAATTCGTTATTTTAATCATGCATCATAGAATTTTGTTTCCAGATGATTTTTACACAGTACATTTTTCAAACTAAATTCTACTAATTACGTTTTACTTCTTACCTACATAATATCAATTACCTTATTTAATACTAAGTTGTATTATCTAAATCTCTTTTGCTCAACAATTTCGAAAGCTCGTGGGAGCAATAGATTCCACTTAATAATATACAATTATATTTTAGTGCTTATAAAGACATTTTACATCTTGTCTACGTAATTGATAAATCACGACTTTTTATAATATAAATTATGAGATTTGCATGCTTTTTAATCCTATAAGAGAACAATAAATTAACAATTTCATAATCTAAGCCTTTTAGATAATATTTTATTTTTTTAAATATTATTTAAAATATTTGTATTAAACATTCGTTTAAAATAGATATTTCTCTGCTTATGCGTAATCTGTCATTTGATTAAAAATCTTTATAAAAATGTATTATAATTTCTATTGCACTATTTTAGTTCTGTATAGATTAAATTTATATAAATATATTGTATTTAAAATAAATGTAATTAAAGAGAAAAAAAAATCTCGTTGAAAGTCGAGAAGCTGAAAATACCGAAAAATAAATGTCGTATTCCATTGTGAAATAGAATATTTTTAATAACATAGAACCCTAAAAAGTACAGTTAATAATTTTCAGAAATTAGTGTTCATTGTCAGAAAAGGAAAATCATAAACCTCTCTCTAATATATGTAAAGTCGAATTACAAATATAAATTATGTGCAAGCATTATAAATAAAAGGCATTATCTTAAACAAGATCAACAAAGAACTTAAATTCTAACAAGTTCATTATATCTAGGTCGTGCACATCTAAAATCATATACTAGAGATAAAATATTATTATTCAGACTAATTCACTAATTCTAATCAGTCCGCTTTGAAAAATTAAAAGCAAACATAAAGCAAAATTTTAAGTTTCTCAAAAAGAAAGTACAATCTTAGCATTTAATGTGGCAATTGAATTACTTGAAAACAGCAAATAAAATAGACTACAAGTCATTAAAATACAATAAAAGATTGGTAAATAATGTCTTTATTAAAATTTTATAAATAAATAGCCAAGCATAGAGAGTAGTTAATTCCTTATTTTATTCATAAATAACATTATTATTTGTCATGAAATTAAGTAATTACATTTTCTCAAAATACGTCTTATAATGTACTACATTTATAACAAATAATTCTCATTTATTGATTGAAGTTTTTTTTTATAAAATTGGATTTTAAAATTTCCTTTTTTTTAATTTATTTAATTATTTAAAATGGTATTATAGGAAAGAGCGTTTGAATGAGAAAACGATGAAGTTTTTGCTGAGAAATTCAAAAGTCTTGCATAAACTACTGCTCCAACATAAACCATTTCAAAAACCATTTTATTACTCGCGAAGAACTCATAGACACGACTATACTTTTCAATCAAAGAAAAAGGGTGGCTTTTCCCTTTTTTACACCAACTTGGACTCATCATCTCCGTAAACGCACGTTCCTTCTCTTGATCATCTTCACCACTTTCTCTCTCTCTCTCTCTCTCTCTCTCTCTCTCTCTCTCTCTCTCTCTCTCTCTACTTTAGAAATATAATACTTATTTCTTCTACTGTTTGTGCATACCAACATACGTATTACAAGCAACGCTACATGTGTGTAAATGAAAAAATTGCGTCAATTTCTAACTGTAGATTTAAAAAAATATTACAAAATTATTTTTAAAAAGCTGCTGAATTCAATTGGTAAATAGCGTTAAATTTAATGAAATTACAAAAGCTCGATGTAATGATTCTGATTATTAGGAAATAATAAAAATTTCAGCACTAAATCGTGTTTCCTGTAAGCATTGCAATCTATATGCTTCTGAACAAAAACTAAAAATTTAGAGTTGTCAAGATATATATTTTTCTACTCGCTTAACAAAAGATGACATATTTTACTTCTTATATTATGAAAATTTTTAAATGTTACTAAAAACTTAAACAACGCATAGTCAGAAATAACGATAACATATAAAATTCGCAATTATTGATAAATTTTGACATTGTTGTAATGTTACGAAATCTCAACCTTACACATCATTAAAACTTAGCAAAATTTTGTTTTGATTCTTATATGAAGAATTAAAATTCAAATTTTATCAGTAAACAAAGTGAATAAAACGTTCATGAATTAAAAAATCTTACAATTTTAAATTAAAATTTCGTTAAATTCTTATTACACTGTCTATGATATTAATCATATTCATATTAAAATATTAAAAAACTATAGAAGTAAAACCATATAAATTTATAAATTTTGAACAAGTAGAGCTATATATATTTATCTTTTAATTTTTAACTTTTACAATTATTTTCATTTCATTAAATTTTTGTATTAATTTAAAATTTAGAATTCATTTGAAAAATTATTTATTACTTTTAAACTGATTCAATGGCATTTTACAATCATTGGAAAATATTTCTATATTTAACGTATTCAGTTGTTCATTTCATATATCATTTTAAATAAGAATTCACAAAAAGAAAATTGTGAAACGATAACACAATAAATAGATTTATTCTTAATGTCAATTTAAATAATTGAATACATATTATGAATAATAAAAAATTTTTTTCTCCTTTTTTTCATTCATTTCACGAACACATGCACTTAAAACTTCTAGTATTTATATGTAAAATGGAAACCTAACCTACAAATTTGTTCTGTATTGTAAAATCATAATTTAAGCAAAATTTTAACGTTTATTGCTTTACATGTCCTCCTAAATGCCACGTAAGCAATGTCATGGGGATTTTAATAAAAAAACTGATATTAAAACTACGTGATACCTTTTATTATTAATCAATCTAGAACCTTCGAACCCATCCAACACACCTAAACAGTTTACGCTTGTTTTCCATTTTAATTCAACAAATACTTAATCATAATCATAATCTTTATTAAATGCTCGACTTCATTCATGTACATTATATTTTTTATTATTTATTTAAAAATATAAACAATTATGCTTTTATCATATGGGTTTTCAAAACTAATCAATTTACCTCTTTTTACAATTAAACAAAATTTTATTTTACCTTAAAAATCTGTATATTAACAATACATGAGCAAAATTTATCTAGAAAGGACAATTTAACATATTATAATAAAAATTTACGTGTCTGTGAGAAAAATCAGAAAGTGGTGCTATTAAATATATTAAATATAATTTATTAAATATAATCAAAAAGTATATAATTTATAAAAATAGCGTATGTATGCTAATTTATAATTAAAAACGTATTGTTCTTAACTGTAAACAAGTAATGCAGGCAATTGTATATCACGCATTTAGGCAAAGTTAAGATTTTAATATGAAAATATTTTTCTATGAAAAAATGCATAAAAAAAATATGTATAAAACACATTAAAATTAATCAATAACTAATACACATTCACTTTAAATGCATTATTAAGTTAATAAAATGTTAATTTTTTAAAATTTCATCTTCGTAAATACGTCAAATCATAAATATATTAGAACTTCTTCAGGAATAAAGCCGAATGTGAATTCTCCCCAAGATAAGGTGTGTGGGGAGGGAGAGGCAAACAGTGGTGGGGGGTGGGGATAGATGGGTGGGTGGGCGTAAAGGGAACCAAGTGGCGAAAGTCGCATGTAAAACTGTAAACTGTCATTATTTGACAATATATTGGAAAGTATAATAATGGAGGAGCAGTTGGCCATAGTCGCGATATTGAGGCGTAAATTGAATGCCGCGGAGCTTGGTATTATTATGCTTAAAAGCCATTAATTATGTTTTATTGTTG